>CABFVZ010000265.1:21614-56478 GCA_902151445.1 Timema monikensis | reverse complement strand
CCCCCCTCAAAAAAAAAAAAACAGCCTTCGTTAAGAAATGTTCTGGTTTTACATACTTTTTCTCCATATCAAACTTTGACATTATAAACTGTTACACTATAAAATTAAATAATAAACGGTGTGTATTGCAACTATCATTGTTTTATTATTTGTATTTAAAATGTGTTGAGTTATTATCTCAAGTGTTTGAAAGAACTGTAAGATAATCCAAACCAAGCTCATGGAACTTTAGCACTATTTATTTACATCAATTAAGGGACAATCAACAGAATGCGCTGGGGATGTTTTTCCCGCACAAAGTGGTCACCCATCCTTATTACAGATTCACATTCTTTCGTTTGGTCTCTTAAATTGTATAGTTTTAGTCACCAATAATTAACCGATTCACCGTTGATAGGAAGTTCGGGGTTCGAATTCTGGCTAGGTACACTAGGGATGGTTTTCACAACCAATATTCACACTAATGGTTAATTTCTTTGAGGCTACCTTCCAAATCCCTCCCACTTTGATTAATTAGTTGATCACCCTTGTGTTGAATATACCAACAAAAACAACAATGGTAAATAGTGAGTGGTTTGGTTAATTTAAATGTTGTGTTTGGGAAGTGCACATAGAATTACAAATACAATACATGTATTAAATAAATAAAATTCACTGTGGCAGGCAGACAAACGTGTTAGTCTAGTGTTGTTTGGTTCGCCAGAGTTCAAATTCCGACCTGATCGTTTTTTTTACTAAAAGATGTCCTCTGATCCTCCAAGTTCGGGTACATTTCCTCTAAATTATACCTTCCTCATCCCCACACCATCAGTGTAAATATGAGGATATCCTTGGCGTGATACGCGGAGTACGGAAATGCATAACTCGACGAAATGTCACTTAACACAAATATTCAACCAAACAGTTGTTCAGAATTTCGGTTTATTTTTTTAAACCACACCGTCTCGGTTCCCCCTTACGTTTAGCAACTTCGGTAAGTGAGTTATACAACAATAATGAAAAAAGACTGGTCGAGGTTACATCGTGGAATGAGGGAAAAGAAAAGTGGTGGAGAATGAAATCCTCGGAGTAAAAGAAAAACTTAAATTGATTTTCTTGGGCATTTTCTCCCTACAGAGTTCCCGGATGCGCGACGAGAAATAAAAATAGGGCTTAGGCGATATTATTGTTATGAAGTATTTATTTTGGAAAAGTAAAAAGTATGTATTTTATAAAATGTTCCATAAGGTAAATCTTTTATACAAAAAAGATTTGAAAAATATATCATTTTATAAAAGATCTTTGATGAAGAGTCAACGATACATCACATTTATTTTATCAAATATATCTTATAAAAGAAATAAGACAGTGTAATACAATCCTTAAACATGGTTATGTAATAAATTTACATATCTGAATAAACGTCTCAACTCGAGGTTAGCAGGTGTACTGTCGAATAGACATGGTTATAATTATATTTATGACAAAGTTAAAAGTATATTAAATATATCACCATACATTCATTGCAACGCGATGGAAAGTGCATTCAAGAAATTAAAGAATAATTCAAAATTGAGACACAAGTATTTTGCAACGGGGCGAATGTGTTTAGAAAAACAAAAAGGTCAGGTGTTGAACAGCGATTACCCAGATTAACGCATCAGCCGCTTTACCAAGTGAACTATCCAGGTTTTCATTCAAAATAGATAATTACTCTAATTTTAATAGGAAGGCAACTAGAAAAGTTAGATTTACTTTCACGTATCCATGCCAATTTATGTGATCTGCAGATGTCAATAATGATTATATATTATCAATACCTATAAAATGACACTAATAATACCAATATTGACCACACAAAGTTTGTATGTATTTCTTAACTGAGTGTTATTCCTATGAAAATTGGACTGTAAATTGGCCAAAGAATGGTATTGGAACCTGAATAACTCAGTTGGTAGAGCGGTCAGTGCGTAAAACAGAAAAGCTAGGGTTCAAATGCCTGCCCTAGGATTATTTTTTTCTGAATTAATTAATTAATTAATAAGTTACAATAGCTGGGAGAGGATGCGATTCAATATTTTTACGAACAAAAAAATATGCTAACAAAATGAATTATCGTATTTTTATTTTTAGAAACATTGCATTTGTTCAGATTTAAAAAAAAATCTTATCTTCACCGAGTCACCAGCAAAACAAATGGCTGCCAAGTGGTCGAGAAATTCCTCCCCAAACAAGAACAGCAGTTTGTGAGCCAACCTGTCTCTTCTCCCTTCAGTTCACTCCTCAGCCCGACAAACCACTCCATCAAGGCAGCCGGCAGTTCAACATATCAACTCGATGTTAATGTCTTGTTAACCATGATGGAGCGGCACGACAGGTCCCCTATTCAATCCCCAGAACGCACATTCCTCCTCTCCAAACAGCCCCATAAGCTCCCTGCTAATAGCGGGCACATACCACTTGTGTGTGCCGACATGTTACTTGGATGGACGCTAAAGAGCCTTCCTCATCATCGATTGTTACATGTTTGGAGGGTCCTAATTCGACCCGTAAGTGCCTAAAATAACCGATTATGAGTGTGTATATACCTCAATACACACAACCGGGATTAGAACATAAATATCCCTGTCATCGGTAGTCCGCTCTGTTGCGAAAGTGACGTTTTAGACCATGTGACCAGATGAAAGTTATAATTGAGCTAAAAGTTCTACGATATGTATAAATAGACGTAGGAATTTCTAGCTATTAATTCAAATCAAATATGTTTCAGAAGAATGAGTGGGTAGACAGGTGTGCAAGATACTATTTTCAGCACACAACTGCATGGCGAGTTGCCTAACCCCTTCAGCACACGGCGATTACGAGAAACCGCTGGAAGACGAATAATTACTACTTATTTTTATCGTTAAAAGACTATTTTCAAACATACATAAATTTAAAATGTGAGCTCGACATAAAGTGTAATGAAAATGTAAAGAAGTCCAGCCCACGAAGTTTGTGCCAACATTCGCTATTACGTATAGTGGCAGAAGTTTAAGTACTTTCTTAACATGCAATGAAGATCAATATACAGTGTTAAGTATCCCTTTTTTTTTTAAATTAAATTTTACTAAACAGGCTGGGCTGAACATACGGAGGGAATGCTCTACATTAACTAGAGAGGACAGGGTTCGATTCCAAATGATGGTTACATTTTGTGGTTTTCTAACGTCTTAACTGAGATCAGTTACTTACAAATTTCCTCTATTCATCCAGCACCCTCTGGTTATATAAATTTTCACCGAGGACTAATACCAGAACTAAAAAGTAAATTATTTTATTCCAATTTAAAACATATTTTATAACACAGCTAGTAATAAATAGATGGCTACGAGATATTTTTAATGCAAAAGAAACACTGATAATTTTGGAGCGAAGAAGCCAAAATTACCACAAAGCAATAAATACCCCACCCATTACGACAAACTTCACGTCAATGTCAAAAACATGTTCCCCCTCTTTTTATCACCGCAACTTTTGACAGCTTTGTTACCTCTTGGAAGGGAGACACTCCATCTTGGTAGTGTGCTTCACAACAAAATTTAACTTTTTAACAGTTCAAGAGAGGGAGGGGAAGTCCTCGTTCCCTAAAGTGTAATAAATGACGTGTAAGGAGCGGTAGAGGGCGATACGGGGGGAGGGGGGAAGAACCACTCTATCATTCCCCTACCTTCCTCCCCCCCATCTCTTTCTCTTAACACTTACAGCTAAACTTGACACTGTATCCAAGAGTTTAGTGACGTATTCTTACTTCCCCTCGAACTCTTGCCACGTCAACGTACCACCGGCGGTGAAAGACAAAAAATGTTGTATTTCAGCAAAATATGCATTGAATGATGGGTGTATGTTGGGAGGAAAAGCTCTTTGTGAAACACATCCACTCCTGACCTTGGTTTAGATCTGAGAGGTCGCGCGCCAAGTCAACCATTGATATTTTATTCAATCTTTCCTTTGAAAATTTCCAAGTATAGTCTAATTTTCATTAGGTCCTTTAAAAATTTTTTTTTCTACCAAAATTGTTAGCATTTTACCATTTGTGTTATTCTATAGGTAATTTTAAAAAAAAGAAGGGATAGCAGCAGATCACATGACTTTACGTATGAATAAGATAAAGTAGTTTTTTTTATTGCTTCCTATAAAGTAAAACTGTGCATAGATCTCAAAATAATGTTTTATGAATTGTATAGATAGATAAATTTTATATACATAAAAAATACAAGCTGAAACGTTATGTTTCTCTGGTGAAGCCCCTCGTTGGGTAAGCCACTTTATAATTTTGTTTTTGTGAAGGTGGTGAAGGTAGGAAGGGGAGTCTCGGAGGTTGGAGTTTTGTTGTGCTCCGACTTATTAATGTTAGTAAGGACTGGGTTCTTACTCTCTATATATGAGAACTTGCTTTTTATCAATTTAATATTCTTTATTTATTATATTTATAAACTTAAACCGTTACGGTAGCTCAATGACTGTTTCTTTATACTCGAACAATTTAAAAAAAAATAGATAGCTCATTCAGTCTCGGACCGTTCCCGTATAATGCTGTGGGACGACTGTGTAGAGAAGCCTTCTTTTTACATATTTATTTCGAAGGAAATTGTTCCAGAACCATCCATTTTTTTTTTTAAACAATACCATGGTCTATCCTTCGAGAAGCGAAAGAATGAGAGGCAACGAAAAAAAGAGAGATAAAACAGGTATTTCAGCCATGTTTAACAAGTGTGGTTTCCCAATCGTCCTCCACGCAAATGAGAGTATGTAATGCAATAGATTTGACCCTAAGGAGTATTTGAAAGCATTGACCATTTATCATTCTAATTATTTATATATTCAAAAATATTTTACATATAATTAAACATATTTTACTTTATTTAAATTTTACAACCTATTACGTGGCGCTTAAATCACGTCTTCCTCTAAATTATTTACTAGTTAGTTCGCGCCTCGAAGTACGATGGCAGCATCTACTGGAGCTAAACTCAAGAAATGTTAACGTCTTTTAACGTAATCCAGACAAGTTAAGATCTTTTAAAGTATTTCCTCTTCGAGAAGTTTCCAAACGCAATAGGTATTTTGTTCTGAGTTTGTAGGTGTGTATTTTACCGTTAGAAAGGTTCCTTCGAGAAGCTTCTATTGAACTCAGATATATGTGACTTTTTGAAACTTCGTATTTTTACTGTGCAATCAGTCGTGGTCTTGAATGGACGTGCTTTAAGCGATCGGTGATTATAAGTGGCTAGGCCCTCGACATGATCGTGTTTCGATTAGAATATTAATATCAATATGTCTTCAATTTAAGGAATAAATAGATATCAAACTTTATGTGATAGATTATCATTTATTAAAGTCTAATGATAAGGAACGAGGCATTATACGTAAAGCACATAGTTGCGTAATAGAAACCATGATTTACGGAGTGACTCTTAAATGATTCTGTTATGTAATATAACAAATAGTGTTCTAACGTGGGGAGGAGAAGTGTAACAAGTGACTCCCAATCACGGGGCTATTATACGTCAATGGAGGGAGAGGTATGGCAAATGGCGACGCAACGTGGGGCTTGAAATGCGACTATTAACACTTGCCGCGAACGCGGAATGTAACAAATGACGTCCAAGTAGGGGCCGAATCGAAGTATAACAAATGACGTCCAACGTGGGGAAACGTAATGTAACAAGTACACTTCTTCTAAATTCAACCTCTTATCCTTAAACACATTTTAATAATTAGTGCATATGCGTACAGCCGAATATACAGTAAGATGCAGTGCTAAACAAATCTGAACCATTCTTGAATATCGGTCATGAGTTTGGAAGAATATGATGGGAACAACTATTATTTTCTCTTAATCTAAGTTTCTCAACGAATTCAGCTAAAACTATGGCATGTATTCAATAACTGTTGAGATATAACAAGGTACAAGTCTATAAACGTTTCTAATGACGTATTTTATTTATTTTTGTTTAAAATTTTTTTTTTTAAACTGTAGACAAAAAAAAATACTGGCCTTGATTCGAGTTTCCTTCTATCCCAAATTAAAGAAAGAGACTTTAGTAAGAAACATTTATTTAGTACTATTTTTTTTAAGGGTGTGCCAAGGTATGTTGGTGTGTAGAATGTGCAGTGGGTGGGGAGTTTGGGAAGGATACAAAAAATAAGTGAGAAAATAAATTTACAAACTAAAAATATTTTTAAAACCATGATTTAACAATATTTTTTAAATATTACATATATTATTTATTACAATTTTAACTATTAAAATTGTAAGCCCAATCATGATAAGTTTTTTTTAACCATACAATCTTGCCTTAAAAAACTTTAGGTGTGCTTTGACAATTTGTTCAGTGTGCCGCGAGTTGAAAAAGGTTGAAAATCGTTGCTCTAGAAAGTACTATGGTTAAGTTTCGCACAAGAGCTTTTTTTTAGGCAATTGAATGAAAAATAGAGGAAAACATTTATTTTACCACAGGTGTAAAATGAGTCGTTCCACACCATCCTAAGACTTTCCCATGTTCCACGATTTCCCAGCAAGTATTAAAATCCTTACGGATTGTTTTATATATATGTCGCAAATTGAAAATATAGTTCCCCCCTAACCCCGACACAAACAGAATAAGAAAAAGAAATGTTGTAAGAAATGTAGAAAATACTAAGAAAAAAAAGGTTGATTAACACTTCCCAGACATAGGGTACAAACTAAAGTGGTTGATACAACCCCAGTACCCCCAAAAGCTGCCCCTTTCATTGAGGCACGATGCATCCCTTAGTTCTCACTAAATAACGTCTTATCTACAACCCCCCTCTACCAGTTTCCCCTCGAGTAGTTAATTCATTACCAAGGAGCCACGATAAAAACTGTTAATTGTAGCCTTGGGCCCCTTGTCGGTGTCCCTAGACGCACAACAACCCCCTCCTTCCCCTGGTATAGCGTCTTATGATAAATGTAAACGAGGGGAGGGAGGACGACAATCGCCCCCAAGACGTGGAGGGGGTATCTCCCTTTCCCCCCAGGGATCAAGGATAAGAGATATAAGAAGTAGGACTGGAGGATTAGAGGGGAACAATTCCCGCGCCCTGAATGTTTACCTTACCGCCTTCGGCGGGAGCTTTGGATTTAGTATAAAAGCGAAATATGAGACAAACAGTTCGCAACCAAAATAAACTTTCACTCAAAAAAATAGATTAACACATCTCCAATCTGTAATTTATACGCTAAACTTTTTTTTTTCGGATTTAAATCTTAATAGAAAACGTTGTTTGCTTGAGTATTAACTTCACCACATAGTTAAACTGGATTAAAAATCATACCTAAGATGTTTTACGACTAGTCATAAATTTAAGGTATGGGGGGAGGGTCTTATTGTTTGGTTCTTTCTATAGTTATGTTGGTTTAAGTCCTTAATAGGCATAATAATAGCTAAAGAAAAAATAAAACTTTTTTTTTCTAAGCTTTGAAACTTTATGGATTTGAGGAGCCTATCCATAGTAAACATTTTATCCTGATATAACTAAACGCTACGCCAGGTAACGACTTTATATTCCCCCTCCTCATTGAAATTAGCAGGCCAGAATAAATTAGGACGTGGCCAGTGGGGTGGACAACTGCCTTGGATTAACAAACAAATAAGTCATTGGTAACAATAATTATGACCCGCATCGGTGGACAGGCGGGACTAAATGTTATATTCCTCTAGGCAGGTTTACAGTTGACAAGGAGGTCGGGGTTTGAATCCCAGCAAAATGCATGGAGTGTGTTAACATCCCCCCTTTTTCAGATTCCTCATTTTCCACCCAAATTGGTAACATTTCTTTTAAATTATTCCCCAAAAGAGTAATTTAAATGTATAAAGTTCGGACGGATATAAGACACGGTTCAGAAACATAAATATAAACCGGTTATTAAAATTAACTGTAAAACAAAATTATAGTCCGATTCCAGCAGAAAGAACCTTTTAGAATATACAAATATCAAGATGCACAGTAGTGCATCAGCCCAAGTTATCCAGCAACGCCGCCGTACACTTAGGTGGGTATGTAGAGGACGCGAGTAAAGATAACGTTCTTTTTTGTCAAGGGAAATCAAATATTATTTTAGTATAAACATAACTCCCAATAGAGACAGAGAGTTTAATTTTCTTAACATGGTGATATCAATAGTTGAATATCTGTCATAAGCATAGCGGTATTAAATGACAAACTTTTTAAATTAAGATAAAAAAGTTCATTAACTTACAGGATACCCTTGACAGATATTTAAGAAATGTTGAGGTCACCGCCATGTGAAGAATATATAACTATGTTTTTACTGAAGCAATATACGATATATTTTAGCAAAATAAAAACTGCAAAAAAACACTAACCTTTGCTATCGTTCCCTACGTCCCCAACCCAACTGGGCTCCAAATGACAGAAACGTAAAAATTTAACGTCCTGTTAAGATAAAGTATTTTAGTCATCTTTCAATATCACTCATTTTCAAGGTTGATTATCTTAGGAATATTTGTGGTGTAGAACTAGGCAAGTTTTTTTTACATAAATGTTTCTGTGGGATATCATTCACGGAAAATGATAACATTTTATTATACTATTAGTGTTATTTTATAAATATTGATATGCTCTATCAAAGTGACGTACTACTTTTATCTCACCCCCTCCACTTATGCAGCTCGTCTAACAGGTCTTGCGTTATCCTTTGGGCCAGTATTGCACAAACCCTGTCACCACACATAACTCTACCGAACCGCAGCCGGCGAGGCGCTGATGTATGCTGGCTGGTGGAACTGCCAGGGGGGGTGCAAGACGACGCCACGAACCTCTTACATGGCCCTTGGGGATAACAACCCCTCCCCCCTTTACATACTCCCCCCCAACAGCTTTTATTTCTCTGACATCACATCATCTGCCATGATTGAATGACAATATTAAGAAAAAGGGCTTATAAAACATATATACATATACATATACATACATACACATTATATATATATATATATTTACTATGACAGCTTAGGCTATTGTGTTTAATTTAATGCATGAATAGGAGCTTTAGTAACTTTTTTAAGTTTAAATTACAATATACACATTTTAGTAAAAATTCTAAAACTTTAAATCTTGAGTAGATAAATATGAGTTAATACTTTAAAAATTATTAAGTTTATAAATAAAACATCTATTATAAAGTTATGTTGTTTTAAGTATGAATTAAAAAAGTAGTATGATGCTTAAAAACGCTTGACAAATTTAATCTTAAGAAAACATCTATGTAATTTCTGAAAATCTTCGACTCATATTTACATATAAAATAGTCAATAAATAATAGAATAACATTGTATAACATATTAAAATATATGATACAAACATTTTTGAATTAACATATAAATGAAAGTGTAAAACTTATTAAAACTAATAAAGGTTCAAATTAACATCTGCTTGTCAACAACAAGTTTGTTGAATAATTGTGCGATATAAATAAGTTGAAAAGGTTAAGTTAAATTGGTATCTAAGTCTTCTCTGAAATTGACGTCCCCTACTCCATTGTAAATCCAGACCAGATGGAGAATTCTGGAAGAATTAATCCAACATGTTTCGGTACGTCATTTTTCTTACCATATTCATGGAAAGTCACAGTGTGTTTAAATGACTGATAAATCTACTGTTTTAAAACTTTTTTTTTTAGATTGTGCCCCTTGACCATGACTTAAGTTCAATGTACCCCCAAGATACATTTCCCCCCTCAAATGATAGGTTGAAAATTGTTTAGATCAGTTTAAAAAAAACATAATTTTACCATAAAAATTCTGTAGAAAAGTTTTGATCGTTTTCTTCACAAATTCATTCAAAAATAAAGAAAAAAAAGTATACCTAAAAACAATATTTTCAAATCAAAATTTTTAATTGTAATTTTGAAACTGATATATTATGAATCCCAAAGTTTTTCAGTGAGAGGGGTGTGTCTGCATGGCTTGGCACAACTTTTTGGATGTCTGGTTGTCCAGTTTAAACTTTCAAGCGGAGGTTTGACACCTAATTTAGCCTATTGCGGTACTTATTTTTAGGTACACTATGGATGAAAAACCAATCTCACAGATATATGTTGTTGAGAAAGACATTATAAACTGCTAACGTAAAGAGTTTCAAATAGAGGGTTGAAAACTCTCAGAAATTGGTATCCAGCCGAGCAAATAGGGTAAAAAGATGAGTGGAAATAACCAGATAACTGTAAAAGTCTATAATTATGGTTTATAATAAGTTCCTTGTTATTTTGCCAATCTTCCCTTGAGAGCTGCTCACGTATTCCCTGAAAGGTGCACGCGTACCCCAGTTTGAGAACCACTGTGAACTGTGAAGATACTTATCTGACAGCTATAAAAGTTACTATAACTACTTTCACGTTTTAATTATCAAGTCATCTGATCCGCAGCTGTAACTTTTGAAAATTACTTTCAAAACCTTAAAAAATAACACTAATAATATAGTAATATATTTTTAATAATGGCAAAAAAAAAAAAGTGTGTTATATGTTCTTAAAAGTCCTTCCTATGAAAATTGTGAGCGTACCTATCATATAAAACTCGCTAGACAAAGTGGAATTGTGAATGAAGGTTTGGTACTTTTTAGTTAAAAATATGTTACTAAATTCATACGTCAAATAACAACTCTGCAACTATTCCCTTTTGACAAATCGTATCAACACCGATAAAATAACTAGAACAAAATAATTATAGTCACATTTCGTCAATATTAATAGAAAAATATGTTTTTTTTATTTTCTAAGCCTACCTTCCTATCGTTGTTATATAGCATATTTAAAACGTTTTAAGTAAGCAAAGCTAACAAAAAATTAATCCCAACGAATTGGACTTTCAGTATTTTATAAAAAATAAATCTAAACTTTTCACTATGAGTAATTTATTCACAGAGCAATACTTTTAGCGCAAGGGCTCTTTTAAAACAAACTTTTGTTACTACGCACTAGTTTTAAAAGCGTGCTTTCACTTATAACTAATTTTCTCTTTCATTCTGGTCTCGTCTTACAGTTGAGGCCGAGTTTACCAAATGGAGGGATGATATAAGAATAAATAGCACGAGGAAAAGAGAAAGTTGTCACGAGACCAATGACTGAACTCCCATCTAATGCCAGGAGTAAATTTAAACAAGGGAAACATCCACATCAGTGGTTACGGGGTCTAAGGCGTCAGGATTGAAATATATTGGATTTCCAGTGATTTTTTAATATCGGTCGAGTACACTGGGGAAGATGGAGTGGTGGCGGATAAGTTCTGGAAATTGACATCCCACGATCAACAATAATCCGCCTCGGTAACGTAGTTAGCTAACGCGCTAGTTTCGTGTTGAGCTAGACTGCCGAGGACGGGAATATTAAGGTTCGAATCCCGGTCGAGTGACCTGGGGGTGGCTTTTTCCTAAATGCTTTTCCACTCTGCTTCCACGCAAATGCAGGCTCACTTCCTCTAAATTCAACCTTCTCAATTCCTAACACATTAGCGTAATTAGTACTTAAGCGTTTAGCCTGAACGGGTAGTAAAACGCGGTGCTAAAAAAATAAATAAAAAAAGATAAACAATAAGGTCACTAAGTTAAATGGTTCAATTTCAATGCACACATTACAGGTAAATAAGATATTTAAAGTTTTAAATTATAATTCGGCTTGGTTAACAGAAGAAGTTAAATATTATAAGTACTCACAGGGTGTAGCGGACAAACTCGTGAAAACGACTGAAAATTGCTCACGGATTACTTACCTGAAACAGAAAACCATTTAAATGAATCATAACATAAAGAACATAGATCTAGATAACAAAGAGGAAATCTGGGGGTTAGTTTCTTCTAAAACAATTTAATTGTAGGCCTAACTCTTAGGTAAGGAAAGGTGGAAGGGACCTTGAATTAATTGTTTTATTTTTGTTTTTATAGCAACAAACTTTTTTTTAACCAAAATATATCAATAATTTCTTAACAAACAAAAATATTTTAGTTACTCATTAACAATGATTTAAAAACTAAAAATGTCGAATCTTACCAAAGGAAACCACGTTCCTTGAATCGTGTATTTTGATAGTTAAATGTACATACTTCTACTTCTGATATACAGTCCTTTCGTAAATACAATATTTTAAATATAGATAAAATTTAAATTTAAATTTAAAACCTATTAGAAAGTCAAACACACTTATAATTAAGGGTGCTACATGGGGAGAGAATTGAGACGGGTTAAAGACGTTTAGAAATCCCGCTTTATGTTGAGAGACCTACGTATCTACTTACTCTATAGAATCAGAGAAATATTGCGTTAAAACATAATATGTAGTGTATCTGTACAAATACAGCTCACAAAAGTGTATTAATAAATTTGTCAATATCTTCGAAACTATTAGTTTTATAAAGTTATATTTTAAATAAAAGTTTTATTTTAATAGTACCACAATTTTGCAATGATAAATTATTTAGTATCTCAAATAGTTGCGGATGTAAGGAAATTTCTGGTTCTGTAAAATAGCCTGAAAGTCATTTTCATGGGAACATGAAAATAGACATTTGGTTTATAAATGTAATAAACGCTTAGTTACGAATCTCAATCAAAATTGCTAAAGCCAACAGAATTTTCCTTTATTTTGTGATCTAGGCCTACATGTAGTGAACATAATTTTCCTTTTATTTTGTGATCTAGGCCTATGTATAGTGAACAGAATTTTTCCAAGCTTTGTAGTATACATGTAGTTTTTCATACCCGACTGTGATTTGAAAACTAATGTTCTCGTCATCAGCAACTCACGACGATGATAGCACAAGAATGAAGCCTTAGACCCAGTGTTTTCCGTATTTGGTGGTACTCTCCTCTAGGGTTTTGGTTTTTTGAGATGGTAAATAATTGCAAAGAAGTTGTACAGCAGCGTATGTGTTTTTACTGATATTGCAGGAATAATTTTATGCTAATAAATACAGACAATAGAATATTTAACAAAAGGATCTTATATCAAATACTGTACTTATGTTCTATAATGTTGACGTAGATATAAAGTGAAAGTTATTTTAATCCCAGAGCAACAAATTAAACACATTTTTATATGACTTAAGTAAACACTATATTCATACAAGCTTATTTATATCTATTGTAATACAATTTTGTTGGTTTAGGAACATTTTGAAACATAAAATATGTTATAGATATAAAAATAGAAATAAATCAAAACACAAGCATAATATTTCGTAATTATTTTGTGGGTATAACTAATAAGTAATTTTAAAGGGTTATAAATTTGTCATATAAGAGTTTTAATTAAACCAACTAGAAATCAAAATATTGTACTACAAATATCTAAAGGTTCTATACAATTAAAGTTTTCACCACCACTTACTTTAAAATGGGAAAGAAAGGTAATTTTTATGCAACTGTTACACATTTAGGTGATGCTAGTTTTACCCTTAAATAATGATTTAATTCCCTAATAATACATTATCACACTAAAGGGGAAGAAAGTGGAAATTATCAATCAGAGGTCTTATACCCTCATTTGGGTGAAGGTAGAGTGAAAAATAATCTCGGGGAAAAAATCGCAGGAAAAAAAATCTCAAAGCACACGACTGGAATTCCAACCACGACCTACCCATCACCTGTAAATTAGACTAGACGAGAGAGATGATTTTGTTCACGACCCCACTGGAGAGGGCTATTATTTTTTTAGTCATGGATTTATAAGATGTTCAGACAAAAGATTAAAAGAGTTCAAGCTACTATCCTGCAAGGATTTACCCAAAGGGTCGAATGATCTAAGGCGTCACTCTAACAATAGAAATGGTTGCCAATGACGTGGAGGTTAGGGTTTGAATCCTGGTCTGTTGTATAGAGGGGATTTTGTACTGAATGTGGTCAATTTCCACTCACTCTCCACGTTAATGCGGGTACAATTTCTTTAAAATTAAACTTTTCTTTTCTCTAACATATTAGCGTATTAATTAGTGGATATGCAAATAATCCATAACAGGTAGTTTGATAGTGGTGGAAAATTGACCTAAAAAATGCCATATTTAGATAAAAAGCCAAAAAATAAAGTTATAAGTACCTAATTATTTTATGTACAGAAATGTAAATCACGATTTAATATACAAGAGCAGCATTACTAGCAACTTGAAACAGTAATGTTCTTATTTCTTTTAAACAACTCGATCACTTTCTAAATTTTGAAGTAGATTGGTTGTGTATCAAGCCAGTGAGCTGTTGTGAAATATAAGCCAAAAAAGTGGCAAAGCTATCGTCCTTCCTCTTTCACTAATCTGTTACGAACTAGAGAAAGAAAAATAAGTCAGGAGAGGAGGTGAAATATTTTTTTTACTCCCAAAAGGCTACGAGGTATTTCTACCTACCCATATAACAACCTTAAGAGAAAAGTTTTAATATTTAGTAGGTATAGTATAGTCTTAAGAAATATTATTTTTATGAATATCGACACCCAGATTGAAAATCATTGTAATTACCGCAATGTCCGCATGAAGGAGACCACAATTCAATTTGGTTGAAAAATGACACCTGGCCACGGGAATCGAACCCGGGACCTTTGGCTTAGCACGCCAATGCTCTACAACTGAGCTAACAAGGATTCATTCAGTGCCCAGGGTCATTCTTCACTCGTTTTAAAGCCGAGTCCGTGATGGACGTGAGGAACCGTCAGCCACATATGAACAAACATTAGTATCACGAGCTATCAGATACCAGAGCCATCTGCGACTTAGGAGGGCTGCTATGCTGCCACGTACACAACTAATTTAAATTACATGATTTTTATTCTAAACACATACACTTTTTAACATTACCTTTTAAGTGACATGACCTACATCCTCATATAACTACATCTTATTTTTGTAGTTCTTCCGACTCTGCCGCCCTAGACATCTACTTACACTGCCCAACCAAACTAATGAACTAAATAATAAATAAGTGAAAAAACTCACAGTCCACAAGTAATCTCATAACCAGGATTGGTAAATGTTTCTCCATTACACACCTCTCTGGCACTGCGAACCGATAACGCAACCACGGGCGACAAGCATTTACGACGAAGACACAACTGACAAAGGTAACTAACCACGAGCTTCTAAGGTACGATGGATTCCCCCTGCCCCTTCTAACCCCATCCCTCTTCGCCGCATCTTTCGACAGGAACGCAACTCCTTAAACGAAGCCCTCGACACCTTCCAAGTCCTTTGTATTTACACATCCATTCTAGTCGGAACAATAGGTTGATGATAGGCTCTTCGTCATGTTGAATGGTCTGAACATCCTATGACCTTGACGCGCATGTATATACAATACTTCATTAAGAATTAAATTCCTGTGCAAATAATCTTCTATATGACATTCGACGATCGCCAAAACCGTTGACCTCGATCAGAGGAACGTGTCAGACAGGATTCTTGGCACAAGCTTCTCAGACTCGAAACAAACTTGCCTAAGGAAAATGCACCAGCCGAGACGCGGTGCAGATGACACAATATTTTGTCTTACTTAAGAAGCGGTTTTTCATTTTAAATTATGGTTCACGTCTTAAATGGCTCAAAACTTTTACTCTAGGTTTAGGTATTTATTTTTACTTTCTCTCGACCCCTCGAAGAGAGAATTATTGTGATCGTAAAATAATTGAACTAAAGATGTTGATAAATGTTTACGTTTCATGATACTCTGAAAAAAAAAACGTTATTGCATTGATGTTTGTCTATTCATCTGTTTCTCGGGCTAGAACCGAAACCATTTTATTGTTCAGATTAAAACTTTGTATCATAAGGTCCCCCCGAGGGAATTTTTGGAATGGCTATTTTCGTTTTCCCATGAAAATGACTAAAGGCAGTTTGGAGAAGCGGAAATATCTCATTTTCATAATATATCCTCAACTATTTGAGATAAGAAATAACATGGTAAAGTTATAGAACCGTTAGTACTCAAAATATTTTAACCTGGAATATATTTGTATAAAGCCATAATTTCCATGCTATATGAAAACATATTTGTATGGGGTACTTAGAAATATGAACTAGAGTGTTAAACTCTTTGGTGGACAAAGATGCTCCTTCTTTCTCAATGTATCTGGTGTGTAACATTGTATATTATTACATTTATACTCTTCGGTGGATTGTTTCTGCAACAGTGTGTATTATTTAGTTTCACAAATGTTACAAGTTTTTAGTAAATGTATTTATTTTATGATTAAAGAGAGTAAGCCTGTACGGTGCACCGTACCATTTATTTTTTAATCATAAAAAGGTGAAATGCTTTGCAGAAAAATATCACCGTTATTAATTATGATAAATAGAAAGAGAAATCAATTCCGCCTTTAAACATAATTATTTTTCGTATTTTCATCGCTGCGAGTGTAGTCTTGTAGGAACAATATGTGTGTTTTTTTTTTTCTAAAAATATTAGAAGAGTGTTTTATTGGTTTTAAAACTTCATAAGTACCATTTACATGTGAAATACTGAAGTGTGAAGATTAAATGTCCATTCTAGTATTAAGTAACAGCAAAATTTTTGGCAAGAGACACATAGCCGATTAAAAAATAAAGTTTCAGGTGGTGGATAGAAGCAAATAAAGGAGTTTATTTATCACGAGTGTGTCCTGAATTCAGTGGTATGACAATTTGTCTCCAGAGTCAAGGGTATCAAGTTCAAAAACAAACTTATGTACGGCATAAGTATATTTTCTCCTTCCTATTCTCAAACTGAACATTTATGACATTTTTATAATAAAAAAGTGTATACATCCAACGTGCAGGATCCAAATTAATTATATTAGATCATGACTTGCAAACTAAATTAACCTACAACAGTATGTCTATTACAATACTCATACTTATTGGATAATAGGACGAGTCTGGAATAAAAAAAAATATTGATGACGCCACCTAGAATCGATCCAAAGTCCCCTAGGTTTGTGGACAACTTTAACAACCACTTAAAGGTGACCTGGTGGTCTAGGGGTAAGGTGTCTGACTTCTGTGCTGGGGTCCGGGGTTCAATTCTCGGTCCCGGCACAAATTTATCTGATTACCAAACCCTTCCTTCACCTCTGACAAGACATCTTGTGAATGTGTGGAACGCCAGGCCTCCACCGTGGTTCGGATTCCACGTTAAACTGTAGGTCCTTCATTTCATCTCACAAACACCCTACCATTACACATTAGCGTAAGTGCGTATAACCCGAACGGGTAGTAAGACGCGGTGCTAATAATAACAACCACTTAACAGAGGATAGAACTGATGTTAGGACAGACAAACATGGGGACAACGTAAGCTCTGGAACTAGGGTGGAGGGGATATGGGTTACATTGCCACCACCTGATTTATTACTGGGGAGAAGGAGGGGAAGTTGGCGCAAATATTGTGCAATGATCTACTTATGATTCTCGTGGCCAGGAACAATTAACAAGATTGATTAGACTTATCATTTATTTGAGGGTTAATATAATTATATCTAATACACACACACACAAGTCCAACAAGTCCCTAATAACTTGTTTTGCAAAGGTAAAATAAAAGTGTAGCCTTTTTATAAGTAAACCTTTAATTCAAACTATGATTGTTTTGGATCAATAAATTAAAAAATGCAATAAATATCTGGCTGAATTAGTGATGATTACAATAATTATTATGTTCATGAACTTAGTTACGCTAACTAACCATTTAATAAGATTAATACAAAGCTATATTCTCTACTTTGTTTTTATTTTTCTTCAACTATAATTTTTCAACTTTAACACACACCTGCTTCGGTGGCCGTATGGTCTAAGGCGTCACTCTCACAATATATTGGCTGCCAATGATGGGAAGATCTGGGTTCAATACAGGTTGGGTGTACGGTTTTTCCCCAAAATGGTTTTCCACTCTCTCTTCACGCAAATGCGGGTACACTTGATAGAGCCTTCCTAATCTAAATACATGCGAGTAATTAGTATATGCGCGTATAACACGAACGCAGTGTTAAAAAAATGGTTTACTCTACTTTTCTCCTTTAGCGCGTTCCATAATCAATATCAATAAAATAATGAGTTTGTTTGTGATGAGCAGTATCCAATATCTACCGTATGTTTAAGTCTGAAATTTTAAAATTAGCAGCCCATATGCATGAACTTGTGCACCTAAAAGCAGGGACTTTTTTTTTAAATTAAAAACTAGTTCGGAAGCAATTAAATGAATAGATTTTTTCTCTGTTTGTTTGAAGCTAAATATTGCCCAGGGTAACCACGCAACGTATTGCGCAACACCAGGTAGCCTCGGCTCCTCCATCATCGACAGTCAAGTCTATTTCTAAAGTAACTCCCAAACTTTTTTGTTTAGGGGAAGCCTTAAATTTCGTAATATATCGGCGAACCCCTAGCTGACTGACACATTTTAGGTTCGATAGGGGTAAATTACAAATTATGTGTGTAACCCAGTAGGGTTGGTGAATAATAATTAACATATACTTTTGAATAAAATATCTCAAACGTATGTATTGTCTAGTTATATTTTATTAACTCCTGTTCTTCTGCGAATGAACTTAAATTATAAATATAATATCAATATTTTAACATTATGGCACCCTTCTCTTTATTTTCTTCGGACTAACGAGTTCTCTATTTCCACATTGTCCATAAGTATGGGCAGACCAATAAAGAGCAAACGTTTTGCAAGCTCTCACGGAGCCTCGAACACGGGCTCGCGGAACAATGGCTGGGGAACCCTGACTTAGACCATTCGACATTGATAACTAATTTTTTTTTTATTGTTTAACACCACGTCTTACTACCCGTCCGGGTTATACGCTTAAGTATTAATTACACTAATGAGTTAGAAATTGGGAAGGGTGAATTCAGAGGAAGTGAATCCACATTTGCGTGGAGAGAGAGTGGAAAACCATTTAGGATAACCCCCCCCACCCGTGTTCACCCGAGCGAGATTCGAACCTTTATCTATCCGTCCTCGCCAGTCTAGATTAACACGAAACTAGCTCGTAAGCTTACTACGCCACCGAGGCGGGTAACTAAATTTTCCTAATTTTTATGTTTGATATAAGAGTTATTAAAGGCTAACTCTAAAAAATTAGGTAGAAAAAAAAGTTTTTTTCCCCCTAAACTCCACTACACGTCCGGGATATACGCATTTAATACACAAATTATTGAGGTCTGATGAAGGTAGAAATTAGAGTAAATTAATGCAAATATAAGTTGAGGAAAAGTGTGAAACTATTCAATAAAAAATACCCTTTGAATAATGTCCTTTTGACTTTAATTTGATTGAATTCTTATTCAATAACTCATATTTAATTAAATAAGCTTTTTATTCTAATATGCTCTATTTAATACACACGCCGAGAACCTTCCATATAGTGGCCCAATGGTAAGCTATGTTCGCGTACTCTTGTGTTTTTTTATTCAACTTAACATGGACATCACGTCATTTTGTCCCCTCTCCAAAAACGTTTCTAGCGCCACTGGGACAAACAGAATGGAAAACTCCACTTTTTTGGGTTCGGTGACACATGAAACGTAACGAGCTACGTTACGTACCAAAGTTACGTGTTATCCGTATGGTGTCTAGGGTCAAAACAGCTGAACGTTCCACACATACTATATGAGAGAGAAAGTATTGCAGTCGTCTGAATAAAGATCAAACGACGCGTATACACAGCTGCCAGGACTCCTCCTGCACGGAATCGCATGTGTGGCATAAAATAGACTCGAAACCTTTTCCACGTTCTATTTACAAGAATACAAAACAAAAGCAGCGACACAAAGAACGGGGGGTAGAGGCTACGTTTGTTTTGCTGTGCAAGTGTCACGAAGAGTGGAGGCAACACGCAGATGGCCAGAGGAAGGAACATGCTGTAGAATTCATGTACCTTCTATCGACTGTCCAAAGATGTAAATTGACCATACAACAAAACTACAAATTTCCCTGTATTCTCCAGAAGACATTCCCATTTTTCCTTTATACTTAAAATTAATTATTGAGAAATGAAATTGAATTTCTATATACATTTAAAAAATTGGCTTGTAATTGATTGAGGTAGGGAAATATTTTTAGTGGTGTCTACATACAATATTTTAGGAAAGGGGAGGGAGGGATGGAGGTATAATACGTATGTTGGAATCAACGTGCGTTATTATTCAATTAGATTTCTATTTTACGCAAAGGACTTTTTTTTATTAATCTTTCAGATAAATGGTCAAAATTCATAAATATTCTAGTTTTATTTTTTGAAATTGGTTTTTGCCTTCATTCCCAAACAATCCCATTTGTGTCTCGATTTTTCATGTGCGTGGCAATCCTCCGACAATAAAACTTATCTAGTTGTTTATAGTGACCGGAATTTATAGGTTTAAACCTCTATACATAAATAATTTAAGCTAGAATTTGAAATATAGTTTGGTGCAAATAAGAAGATTAGAGAGAGAGAGGGTGTGTGTGTGTGTGTGTGTGTGTGTGTGTAAAAGGAATGTCGGTGCCTGCAATAAACTAAAAATGGTCATCCTGTAGCATTTTAATGCTACGAGACATAAGAATGCATTTGAGGATTCCCTCTCCCAACCCCTTTTCCAGAGATGGTTGGCAAGACCGCCGCCAGGCGTCGCAGGCACAGGAAAACAAGAATTGCGCCGTTGCCTGGAGATAGGTCGGTGACTCGTATAGGAAAACGACCGGGAGAATGACATGGGCAGCTGTGGAATGTGGGGTCAAGCAGTGTTAGGTCTATTGACATTTATTTCTAACCAATTTATATTTGTATTCATAGAACAAATGAATAATCGAATAAATCATGCTTATCGATTAAGGGAAGTGTTCATTTGTGGCTGATACGTCTTCTTAATATTATGTACCATTCACAATAGTCAGACACGTTTGACAAATTATTAGGAGACTTGTAGCATATTAATGCCCCAAGTAGGTGTTACAAGAACCCAGGACGTTACAGAGTACGTTCGGTCAACGCTGGGCGTTACACAAGAACAAAAGATCTCAAGGCGTTACAAGTCTGAGGATATTGTGTGGCCTTATTATCTGAAGGGCATTCTTGGTTTTCAGACATTCCAAAGAAAAGTGGAATTATTTAACTGACATTTTTTGCGTGTGGCCAGCAAATTGTCTGTGGGGCAAGTTAGCTGTGTTCTGATTGTTCACATGGCAGAGAATAAAAGTTTTCAAACCCAACAGGTTTAAAGAGGTTTCTTGATCATGGCATGTAACCGGTAATTTTCTTCGAGTGTGGGTATTTGTTCATCCGGAACTATATTTTATACTTAATGGTACTTGACGAGTGTTTTCTTGTTGGGCGAGTATGAGTGTCACCCCAAATATGTTTGTAATTAAATAAAGTAGTAAAATTGATAAAATGATAAAGGTTAACATACAACTTACAATGCGATCAATCTAATTAAAATGCTAAAAACATACGTTTGAAATTGTTCACGTATAAAAATCTCGTGTTACAGATTATTAATAGGTAAAAGTGAAAGCAGCAGATCACATACTTTATATATGAATGCATAAAACTAGAGATAGTGGCTTTTTCTTGTTGGAAAAGATATTTCCATTCGTAATAAAATTGTGGGAATACATACTTTTAATGTTAAATATATTTATTTGAGGTATTTAACGTGCACTTCCTGAACGTTCTGTACATCAACCACAATAATTCCTATGAGCGAGTAAGAAAGAGCTACCAATTTTGCCAGAAAATCTATTTTCCCATATCTTCCAGGGTTATTTTACATGCCACACTCGACATGGGACTGACGGCTTTACTTCCCCTCCGTAGTAAGTTGTGCTACGGATTTTTACTGTTCAAGAAAAACTTATTAAAGCGCTACAGAAAGAGAAAAAACTTCAAACGTGGTCATTTCACAAGTTACTGTTTTAGCTCGTAAATATGTCAATTCCAAGCGCTTGGAAAAAGTAAGTTAGCTGAATGACTAATTCAATAAAAAAAAATTTCCCCATTGCTTAACGTCTAGAAATTTAGTAAAAAGAACCTGAGCTCTAACCACCTGCCATTATTTTTTTTTATTAAAGTCTATTGGCACGAGTATAGTTAGTAGCTGATAGGAACGGCCTTGTCACAGCTATACAAGTTATTAGATCTACTTTCACGTATTCATACGTCCAGTCATGTGATCTTCCTTAGGTGTCGTCACGTTTAGATGTATGTATATTATATTACTATATAGCCACATGGCTGACTCACTCACTTCCAGATGAGCTAGAAACTTGAAATTTGGCAAACGTATAGCTTCTAGCCTGTAACCGACGGAAAAATTCCAAAAAGTTAAAAATGTTAATGTTTAAATCCCGAAAAAAATTCAAAATGGCGGAGCAACTTTAAAATCAGTGCGGACCTTTCTTTGGAGGTCTCTTGTGGCTAAACGATAAGACCTATCAAAAAACAACTCTGGAATTACATTAGCTTACATCCACTTGCAAAGAAAACTCAATGATGTGTGTGTGTGTGTGTGTATATATATATATATTATATATAATATATATACATATACATATATACTATCAATACCTATAAAATAACACAATTAAGCTAAGTATAGTCAATGTTGACAGCAAAATATATGTTTTGTTTCTAAAAAGGTTGAAAATTGGACAGTACAATACTGTAGTTAATCACATAACATAATTTATTATCTATTTACAAACTCCGTTTGAAGCAACCCACTTCACCCAAGCAAATTTCCCTTTTCTAGACAAAGTTTACGCTAGCAAACGGCTTCGTAACGTCGGAAGGCGAAAACCGACCCAACCCAAAGGACAACTAAAGCGGCGCATTGTGCTGAGGTAACAATGACGAATCACCTGCAGCTCTTGCTGATTGGATCTGTCCGCGCAGAGTATAGAACAAACACGTTCACCTACAAACGTAACAAGAGACACAATCATTGTTTAATAGAGCCTCGGCGCGCGGCGGTTTGATAGTAGTACTTCGCGCGCGCCACGCTGTCTTATAAGCTGCTGATACAAATCTGAGGAACATAATTAATCATCCGCCTGAATACCGCCTCAGCTCTGGCATCGGCGTCTCACAAGCACAGCCGATCAAGTGCCGCGACGATACGTCGAAAATTTGGTCGTCGACAGGAGGAAGAGGACACGTTCAATTAAAATTACAACCGTTAAAGATCTTAATGCGCACGAGGCAAAAACATTTTAGGGATGTTAAAGTTGATTTCTTTCGAAACCGATACGTCGTGTCGTGGGTGAAAATCAATATATTAAACTGTGTCGAAACGTTTATGCATTTTCATCCATTTTAAGATTAGGAGGGAAATTATTTGTGCAAGGCAAAAAATACAAAAGGTGTTTAAAATAAAACTTATACAAAGTTCATATTTTAAGGTGGGAATGTAAGGGACGCGAGAAACGATGTGTGTTTGCCTGTTTGTATAAAAAAAAAATTTTTTTTCAAACGAAATCAAATATTGCTTCAGTAAAAATATAATGACCTCGACAGTTCTTAAATATCAAGGGTATCCTAGAATTGAATGACAACTTTCTTTATTTATTTAAAGTTTCTCATCTAATGCAGCTATGATCACGACATATATTTGACAACTGTTGATATCACTATGTGAAGAGAATTAAATCATGTTTTGCTATGAAAAGTGCCACACTGACTGGCCTTTTATCACGTCCCCTGCCTCCCCAACTTAAGCCCTTTCTATCACGTTGGTCTACATATAAGCACTTCTTCAAAATATTAATTTAAATGGCAGAATAATCATAGGCTGTTTAATCAGTTTGATCTGAAAGGTAAGGCTTACTTTGACTGAGTACACTATGGCAATCTCTCAAAAGCTACACCATGGTTGAATCAAGCTAGGTAAACTTTCCACCTTCAAGGTTAATGGAATGTAAATCTGATTAGTTTAAATGTTTGCGTTTAATAAAAGGGATATTAAAGGATTAATCAAAGGTTTAGTTATAGTACCATGAATCATTTTTGGGTCAGTTCACCCGCAATGTATGAGAAAAAACAGCGATAAATGCAATATGAAAAGAAACCTCACAAATGATTTTTTCCAAGATTCAAACATAAACTTCTCCGATTCCGGCAATCCAATCTAATCAGAGTCTGACACCTTAAACCCGGCTTATATTGAACTAATTCCGTATAAAATTAACCAATGTGGATAAAGAAACTCGTGAGTATTTGTGGGTACTTGAGCAATTCTTCCGTTAACTTCAAGAACGCGCCGACAGCTTTCCCCTTCAGCCCCATCCCTTTCCCATTTACTTCTTCAGAAAGCTCGTAATCTTAAGGAAATGAGTTTTACTCCGGGCCGCACAATATTAGCTACCTAAATTAAGGTGTCATATCATTAGCATAATTGCGTTATTACAGCTTTGTGCGCGCCGTGGCAGCATTGGAGGAACGAACCAGCCAGGCAAATACACGCTCGCTCATAAATCCACAAAAAAGCACTTGTAATTTCACTCTTAGGCCGCTTTCATTTAGATCTTTCGGTGTTGGCCCGGAAGCAGCAATCTACGTACTCTGTACCTTAGGAGGTGCATGAGTCTCAGATATATGCATATATATGCGCGCGAAGGAAATATAGGTACAATCGCAACGGTGGTCACGCGGACAAAGGCGTCAAATACTAGTCTGGTTCAATGGTATCCTGATACCGACTGGGCGTAGTGAGGGTTATTTTTCCTAAATAGTTTTCCACTCACCCTCCAAGCTAGTTCATGTAAATTCTCTCTAAAATTCTACTTTCCTCATTCTTAACCCATGTGATTTAATTAGGCTGTACCTGAAAGCAAGACGCGGCACACACAAAAAAAAAACTGCAAGGAAACAGGAGATTACAAGACGGTAACGTCAAAATAGACGCTCGAAGCTGCATGCGAATGTTTCTCACTTATCTTAAATTATCAACATAAAACTGAAAGAACGCGCAAAACATAACTTATATGTGATTAGACTTTAATGACGTCACAACGCGAACAAAACGTACGGACCTAAAGACGTAGCCGAGTGGTCAGAGAAAATAAAGGTAATCAGTCATGGACCCTGGTTTGATCTTGATCTGATACTTTAGTATGGTCTCTTGCCTAGTTTCTCATCTCAGTCGATAGAATTTATATCTACTAAGTTAAGGGTTCCGGGTTAGATTACCGGTGCAGCCAAAATACTTATATTGGTTGAAAGTGGGGTTACACTTTTCCAAGTGATGAGATTAACGCTTTTTTTTTCTTTCATTTAGTTTGTATATCGTATGCTATTAATTATTACAAAAGAAACATTCACACGATAACGTTACCCAAATTCTATATCAGATATTTAAAATTTTGACAGTCACGTGTACGGTTTTAAATCTTAGATCAAACAGTTCTTGTAGTTTCATGTCACGTCTACGCCTGTAATTTGGTCTCTCTCTGCGTGCCCCATCTCCCGCCGCTTGTCCCAAACTTGAATAATGTAATGAAACAAGCCTCAAAGCTCGACTCAGCGGGATTACACCCTTAGTAAACATGTGTAGAGTTTAAGAAGGGGTGTGTTCATAAAGTGAAGGTTGCATTGTTTTAAACAAAGTATGTGAACCACGTGTAATAGGATCTCGTCTGATGGCCTTGTTCTGTACAGACATCCCACACACATATGCATCCCAAGGTGATTATAAACTTATCTTAGATGGCAACGCCAGTACTTAAAAACTTTATTAATTCATGAACAAACACAAAAGGCAGTCAGTTAGCACAGAGAACCATGAGGCCTCAATTTCACTAATGATCAGGCCTTGGCAGGATACCGAATTTCGGGGGAAAATTCGAGAAATTGGATGTTCCGAAACTAGAGCGGGAAAAATCATTTCCCAGGATTTTTCAGGAGAAAATTAATATAAAAAGTATCAATAAAAGGACCATTAATTTTATCATGTAATGTTTGTATTTAACGTTCAATCTATTTTAAAGCTATAGTATGATATTGATAATAGTAGGGGTTAGTTACTAAAGTACATACACACATACACACACATACACATATACACACACATACACACCACACACACATCAAGTCATGTTATCTGGAGCTGTCCCTTTTGATAAGTATTATCGATACCTATAGAATAACACAACTAATAAAGTAGAATCTTGGTTGGTCGCAAATATATACATTTGGATTTTTTAAAGTGTTCTTCCAAAAAAATCAGGGTATACCTAGTAATCGCAACTGAACGCCATATAACAACATATCCACACTAGGTTAGCTACATATAATTGATGGTAAAATTTATCCATAAATAATTTCAAGGCAGTAAAACATACGTTTGTGTAAAATAATGATAAAAGTTGTTTTTAAATACCACATTAAGAATAAATCTTCATCACACTTAATTTCATATAAGTACCTCTACTAGGTTAATGTTATTAATTTAAAATGATATTCATTTGCTTTTGTATCATATATAATAACAGTTGGATAAACCAATATTTTTTGAAGTCCAAGAGCGCTTTTTGTGAGGGTTAGTGGACCTAACTAAATCCTAAAGAGGTAGTCGGGAACAGTGGCTCAGTTTATAAACTTGTTTGGTATATTTTATAGACAGTACCGTGGCTCACTTTTATCTACTCATATTAGTTTGAATATCTTGATGTTTTATGGTGTAAGTTGTTAAAACTGACTCCATCAAATTTTGTAGTCGAATGGAAGGAGGGACTTCGATCAACCCACGTGCTACCCCCTTCACTCGCCACAAGCGCAACGGGCAGGTGTAACAACACCGAACACATCAGTTTGACAAAGTTGGTTTATGTTGGTAATGGGAGTACCGCAACTCATCGAGGAAGCGTGCAATGATTAATTGCCGTCGCTTCAATTCTGACGTCGTGGGTTTCGAAGCAACCACTTTTCATCCAGAAGAAAAAAAGTTTGTATACAACACATTGACATAATAACGAGATTCTATACAGGGAAACTATTCTGCATCGGTTGGCATGCAAAAGTAATTACCAAGTTTGTCGTCAAAGTACAATAACTCAATTATGATATATTGAAGTATATGAAGCCACACTTTAGAGGGAATTAGTATACACTATGATCACTATGATCACTAAATAGCTATGGTGTGAGCCCGCAAGTGAGCTATGCCGACCGAGCGGCCGTCATCATTAACGATTATAGTTCCAACATTTGCGGATAGAGGGTGTCATGTAGAGGTGATCGGGCAGCAACTATTTGTATAGGGCAGGCATTACAAAATTACACGAGGGCACGGGCAGATTTAGGCGGGTATTTCATTTTGCAAAAAACTTTGTGACAGGGCTATGAAATTTCAAATTATAAGTTAAAACAGTCACATTTGATTTTTTTTAAATGGTTAATTAATGCTCAAGAATTCATAGTTAATACTAGAGCATAGTACGAGCCTGAGTTTGACCCCGTTACAGACACATTGTTTCAAAGATACATTTTGGAAGCGCCGGGGATCGAACCCGGGACCTCTTAAAATGTAGTCAGGAACTCTGACCACTAGACCACAGATATATGACTACCCAGAAATGATAGTATTGGTTATCAGCAGCTTGAGATATATACTCTAGAAGACAATAATGAAAGGGAAGATTTAATAAATGCACAAGCGTTCATGATTTAGAAGCGATGTAAAAACCAAACGTAGAAAAATATCCTCATTCGGTGCAATGTCAGTTACTGTGAAAACATCTTCCAGGCCAGAGTAAAGCATGCTACCACACCTATTTCAGCTGACAACCAGTTGTACCCAATAGCTTATTTAATCGTTATTTCTAACAACTTGATTTTACTAGCTAAGCGTTCACCAAATATTGTTCCGTGACCAAATGATGGATTGGGCCTATCAGTCACTGGTCTGGCCAGAATCGGACCAATTCGTTTAGTGAATGTCATGAATAATGTAATTAAATGAGCCACAGTATCTTAGTCGTATTGGTTAAGTTTATATATATTCTATCAGGAGTCATTAAATAACAATTTCAAATCTGAGGGCTTAGCTTAATCTGCAGAACTTCTGGATACTTACTCAAGAGTTCCGGGTTTTATTCCCGACAAAGACGAAACATGTTTCATTTGTGAAATTTGGACATTAATTTACACTTTGACGAAATTAATGCACGGGGGACTGGGTGTTGTGTATTCTCTAGAATGTTTAGATTGTATATGGTGTGCTGGTATAATCAGTTGTTTTAAAACCTCACGCTAAAATATATCCCCCCAAAACTTAAATTAAAACTCAACTGGAATGTTCGGATCCAAACAAGTGGGTGACAAGTTGTATAAAGCTCTACCAAATTACACTTTAAAATTGTCAAAGTTTATCTGAAGAGGGTTCAAAATCATCTCATTAACCTTTCTATTAAACTGAATTAGCTTATTAGCAAAGAGTTGTTAAGCCACATTACTCTGAAAACAAGGATTATTACAAGACTTGCAGAAATTGTTGGGAATTGTCTAGAAGTGGGGGAAGAAGAGAGAAGAGTTAAGCCACAGGAATTATTGAGTCTCATCCTGCTAGGATTACTCCTGCGTGGATATAAGTCGTCTCAAGAGAAGGGAAAAGAGGGAGGGGAAAGACGAGGTATTAAAAACAATTTGTAGCGGGTACAAGCAGGGGTGACGGGATGTCAAGTGGCGGTTGTAATGGATGGATGTCTTCTCTTGAGGGTGATGCCGAGCAAAAAGGGAATGGGTCGCAGTCCTATTGTGGTCCATTAAGTAGACATCAGTGCCAGCCAGATATTTGGAACAAAATCTCAAGTGAGTAGACAGATTGAGCATCGATTGAATGAAATAGTCTAGACCTCAATACTAAAAGCATGTTAGACAAAACACATGAACGAGAATGACTTTGGAATCACCACACCAATAGTACTTTCCAATAGTATTTTCAGGTAGCACCCAATTTTCAAACTTTTTTTTAGGGGAAAGTCCCGGACTCCTCTTTGGTTTGCGGGTTCAGACCCCCCAAAAAACAACTTTTTTGTTTTTAATTTCCCCTCTCTACTTACACAAATTATGTTCCACAGGAATTGATTAGACCTACTGGATCCTGGGTGTCAAGATACAGCGTATAAATGTTATTATGCATCGCACATCCTTTATCTTAAAATAGAGACGTTCAGAAAAAGGTCGTAAGATTTGTGAAAAGAAATATTATACATTGTTGTGGACAGTCGTCCAAAGAGTATAAATCAAATAATACACAATGTTACAGAAACGTTGAGAAAAGAGGAATACCCCTGTCCAACAAAGAACATAACGATCAATTTTATATATCAAAGACCTCCATAAAAAAATCATCTCTAAGCAAAGCTCAGAAACTATTGGTCATAAAAAATATATTATAAATAAAAGCTATTTATTTATAATAGTAACTTATTACAAATTTATAATGATAAGATATTTCGTATCTCAAATAGTTGTGAAGATATGAATAAAATTAGAAATGTTTGCCTTTATACATAAAGTACTCTCAAAGTCATTTTGATGGGAAAATTAGAAACAGCATTTTGTTTGGTATGTTAAAAAGTGCCTAAACACTAAATTTAATTCCGAACTATCCGAGGTGGGAGTGGGGGGTGGACCTTATGAAAACCCCAGATAAGTTTTATCCCGATAGGTAAAATGGTTTCGGCTCTAGGCTGAGATACAGACAGACGTCATCGCGAGAACCACTTTTTCTGTTTCATGGATAGGACGTTGACATTTATCAAAATTTTTAGTTAGATTTTGTTGGCGATCAAAATAATTCTCTCGCCGAGGAGTCGAGAGAGAGTAAAAAAAAGGCGCCAACACAAACTCCAGGAGGGGGAAGTTACAAGGACCACTATGTGGACGCTGACAAAACTCAGGCACATCTGGTAAAAACACTGCGCTCCCCCCTGTCTCAATGTTCGGCCAAGTGGTACTGCCAGTGACAGTATTGTGCAGCGCGGCAGGCGGGTGGTCACTAGAAGAGCGGGGATGTCAGAGACACGCTTCCTGATAGTCTCACAAGCCTAGAACCATGACAACCAACCATTGTTCCCGTCCACATTTCGATAAGAGGCATGTTATGCAAGACTTTATTTACTACCAAAATACTACCATACAGTAGGATTCTCTTATGGAATAGGGCCTCAGAGAACAATATTCTTAACAAAATCAGGGTACACACTGGGATGAGAAAGTTGCGGGGGGGTGGGGGGGGGGGTCGCGTTGGCGGGCGGGAAACGTCCCTTGCACTGTGAAACTAACTGAAAGATGGTCACACGTCATAGATTGCGAGTCTGAAGTTTTGTACCAGTCCGTACAATTTTTAACAACATTTTTATACCTTCATTCCAATTAAGATGGGAAAGTCCTTTTAGAAAATACAAACACATTTTTTCACGGCCAAAATTGACAACATTTTACCATATTATTGACGGTATCTTATAGACATTTCTAATATCAAAAGTGATAGCTGCAGATTACGTGGCCTGACGTATGAATGTATAAAAAATAGATTCAGTAATTTTTACAGATACGGTCTTTCCTACAAGCATTGACTGTATTATTAATTAAAGAACATACAGGATCACAGATGAAAAGGCTTTCAGCCGAGCGAATGCAGAGAGAAAAATATAAAAATAATAAGCTTTTGGTCAACATCTTGGAAGGAAAAGTTGGAAGAAAGAAAATAGGGGAACGGACGAGTGAGATTGGGATATGTAAAGCAGGTTATGACGGATCTTGATAGGGCCTACAAGGAGTTACAAAGAAATGAAGATAATGACATAGTAGAGAAGAATGGGTGCCAACTGCCAACCAAACGTAAGATTGAAGATAGGAAGAAGTGTTCAACGAAGACTTAAAAAAAAAAAGTTTGATACTTTAAAAATACTCGATTTCCAGGGAAACGATAATAGAAAGAGGTGGTTTGATATGGCCGGGGGTGGGGGGTGAATAGAGGCGAGATGGGGGTTTTCCGCTTGTTTCTTTACTGAAAGATCGATTGAGATGAATTTCCATCATGTTGAAGAGTTTAAGCAAATTTGTTTGTAAAATATTATAATTATAAATACAATATCCCTCGCAATAAACGGGTAAGAAATTAGAACGCACATACATGAGCATGAAATAAGGCTTATGTGTGATTATGACATAGAACTTATGTTTAGACGTTGAGGCCTGAAACATATTTTTAGTTTACAATATGGGTGGGCGAAGTTTTGAAATGTCAAAAGTTGAGACTCATGTCTCCTCCTTAGCTTCGACTTCAACACCCACAAAAACCTACGCATCTTAGAAACCTTCGAATGTATTCAATGTATAACGAAAACATTTAAACTATTTCTCTAAATGGATTATTTAAACATATTATAATTATATTCTTCACATTTAAAAATAACACATGGACGCGGGTGTATAAGGTAAAAGGTCTCGGGTTCAATTCCCGTGTCCATGTGTTATTTTTAAATTTAAAGAATATATTTAAATGCTGCTATAAACGTAATTCAAATATGATCATTTCAGAACAGATTACAAACAGTATTTTAAAACTTCTGATTAATATGCTTCAATGGTCGCGTCACTCTCGAAACTAGAATTCCGATGACAGGGAGATCTGAGTTCAGATCCCGGTCGGATGTACTGAGTTATCATCCCTAAATGGTTTTCCACTTTCCCTCCATGCAAATGCGACTACATTTTCTCTGAATTAAACCATTATCATTCCTAACACATTAGTTTAATTACTACACATGTGTATAACCTTAAACGGTAATAAGACGCGGTGATTAAAAAAAGTTATTGAACGGGAAAAAAACCTCTTTTGTTTGCATGTTTCAAGCTTCGCTCAGATTTCGCATTTAAAAAGTGATCTTCGAACACTCCTAGTCGACTATATTGACCAAATAAAACTATATTACTATCTTATCTTCATTTATGTTAACGGTTGAAAGTTTTATTTGCAGAAAATGTATTTGGAAGTAAAAAATCAGAGATGGCGCCTACCTTTTAGCCGTTCAAGTAGTGTCATAATATGTTAAAGTAGGAGGGAAGGAAATGCCAGCATTCCTTTTGGCGACACAGATTCTCTAGGGGTCACTTTGTCCATTATGGGAGCTACGTGGGTTAGAACACCGAATCATCGAGTACGTGTGCTGGGGGGGGGGTGGGGGCCCTACCACAGTGCCCATGGTACCGGGGTTCATAACCGTGTAGGACTACCTTTAGTGTCAGTCCAGCCATTGGTTAAACGGAGCAAGTTTTTTCAAATCCTTTTTATATCATTTTAGTAATTTCTTAAAAAATCACATTTTGTAGTAGTGCAAAGTAGTACAATAAAACCTGATAAATCAAAGCCGTACAACAATTTCGAGCCCATACGGTCGTATATCAAGTGACCAACCTTATCCTCAGCCGCAACACATCCTGACAGATTAAACCCACGAAGGGGGGAGTGACGCTATTAATATTTTATTTAAATAATAAAATGATATCACTTAATACAATAATTTTCTAGTTAATAATATAGAAAATCTCACTACTATGCGACGCCTCGTTTGAGCTGCATTACCAGGATGGACTCTTAAACATCTTTAGCAGAGATCTAAACTGGACCGTCTCGAGGCAGACGGTTACAAAGCAAGAGCACGTGTTGACTTGACAATTAAGAGCAGCTGCCGGAAAAGAGATGGACCAAAGGTAACTGTCAAAAGGAGAGCCCTAAAGACCTTTAATTACAAAACTTGTCTCGAGCTGTTAACACAAGGAAAGACCCCCCCCCTTCCTCACACCTTTTGTAAAGTTACTATGTGTCACGACCAATCTCATCTGTGCAGAACAACCGTTCAACTCCTGCCACCAAGTTTATATCCAACTAAATTACCGATAATGACTACCTTACCTAATTTTTAACCCACAAAACTGCAATTGGATATATTATTTTAATCTAGTCTTAGTAGCAGTTTGGGTCATACGCGCACATTAATTACAATATTGGAATAGACACGAAGGCGGTGGAATTTTAGAGGAAATGTACCCACATATGCGTGAAGGGAGAGCCATTTCAGGAGAGAAAAACCCTCAGTATCCTCGGTCGGGATAAAAACCTCGATATCCACATCACCAGCAATCCAGCCCAACACGAGTGTGAAGCGTAAGACCATTAAACTACTGATGCGGAGGCGAATATTTAATACCCAATTCAGTGGCCGAACGGTCTAGATTATTATTATTAGCACCGCGTCTTACTACCCGTTCGGGTTATACGCACTTACGCTGATGTGTAATGGTAGGGTGATTGTGAGATGAAATGAAGTAGAACGTCACTCCCGTGTTAGATTGGCATACTGATGACGGGGATATTGGGGTTCGAATCCCGGACGGGTTTACTGAAGGTAGTTCTTCCTAAACGGATTCCCATTTTACTTCTATGCAAACGCGGTAGATTATCCCTAAAATAATTTCTTCCTCATCCCTACCCCATTAGTGATATCATATGTGTATCATCTTAGCAGTTAGTAAAACCAGGTGATTAAAAAAAAAAGAAGCTAAACTTCATGTCGGGCACATGATGCAAGGGAGAAGGGTCGATGTGGGGGCTGACGACTGATCTAGTCCTGTAATTCGCACCTGTGATTTCGTGGTCAAAGGCTTTAAATTCGAAATAGATTTGATTTCCGGTGACTAGTATTGTTTCAGGCCATATAACATACTAAGTTTAACTAAAAGACATCCGTAGAATCCGGAGATTTATATTAATGTGGTAGAGACGAGAATGGTATAATTTAAAGGGAAGCTACCTGCATTTGCGCGGAGGTATAAACCAATTAAGAAAAAAAAACCAAGTACGTTAAGCTTGGATACGAGTCCAGACCTCCTCGTTACCGGGATAGTGAGGTAAAATCAGATTGACATATTTGTCTACGTGCCCACTAGTGCGAGTCTGTATTTCAGATATATATTTTTGAGATTGTTGAAACTTGAGATGTTTGAGAGTCTGATTTACTATATTCGTGTGAACATTTATAACTAACCTCTTGTGCTGGCGGCCGGGGTTCAATCCTCGGTCCCGGCACAGATTTATCTGATTTCCAAACCCTTCCTACACCTCTGACAAGACATCTTGTGAATGTGTGGAATGCCAGGCCACCACCGTGGTTCGGATTCCACGTTAAACTGTAGGTCCTTCATTTCATCTCACAATCACCCTACCATTACACATTAGCGTAAGTGCGTGTAACCCGAACGGGTAGTAAGACGCGGTGCTAATAATAATAACTAACTTCCTTTCCCTTGATAAATGTTTAAAGTAGTTTGATCAGCGAGGAATCTAAAGGCTGTACGTATAATATAATAGTCTGGTTTCAGAAGCCAACCAATCTGCCGGTATACGAAATGACAGCCAGTTCGGGTTGAATGAGGGACTGGATGATCTCCGAATATAGATTATAAGATATGGCCCTGCGCGATACAAAGCTCGCGGTACTTGAGCCACTGTGGCCGGGAAGGGGAGAGCCTTCAGGCACGTGTCGCCGCCTAGCGGCCCTATACATAACTGTCAGTCTCGCGGTTAGCAGTTCAAACTAGTCAACAATATCAGCCTCCTTCGCAACATCAATCACTGGAAGCTGTTACAGATCTTGTACACTATACCACAAGACGTCGTAGAAAATGTATAAAAGGACGACAACTCCTCCACCCCCCACCTCCCATCCTTTCAATTATTAACCCAAACACCAGTCATGAAATGGGTCGAGTCCCTTATCATGAAAACAAAGGCTTAAAAATGTTATTTTGATAAAATATCAAGACAAGAGGTGAAAAGATTCCGCACAAAAAAAAAAAAAAAT
>CABFVZ010000265.1:0-21604 GCA_902151445.1 Timema monikensis | reverse complement strand
AAATGCTTGAAAAATAAAAAGAGAAGGATATTTTCTTTCTGGACTATAACCCGGTGATAATTTGAGTCCACTGATGATTTAAAAAAAATCTCATTCCCCTTCTTTTCAAAATCATGCGATAATTGGAAATCCAACATTATTTAAAGGTTTAGAACTACTTTCTCTGTAACAGGAAATAGAGTATATATAAATATATTTGTGCGTAGTCTTTAATAACCATCCGGAATTAAGAAGGTAGAATCAGAGGAAATATGCGGGTATTTGCGTGGGAGGAAGGGGGGAGGGGATGAGTGGAAAAGTATTTAGAGAAAACCAACTCAGTAAAGCAGGTCGAGACACTAGCGGGTATTTAGGTATTGCCATGCTTGTAAAATAATCACTAAAAGAGTTGATTCAAAATACGAATTTCGGGTAGAGAAACTTATCAAATAAGGTAGGTAAAAATGTATAAAGTTTAACTATATAGGTGCCAAGGTTGGAAATTAAGTGACTTTTATTTCTACTTGATAAAGCTTACTTAAGTGAATATGAAACTTCAAAAGTATCAACGCGATAATTTGTATGTTCAACGTCGTAATAATTTCCAATATCTGACAAGTTAGTACCAAAATATTCAATATTGTCTCTTCCAAAAGTTTAAGTGGTTCTTTTACAAGTTTGAAAAATGTGTCGCTCACAACAATCTAATGAAAACACCTACTTCCAAAAGTGTTTTTTTTTCACAAAATATAAGTTATACTTTTATTTCTATAATTACATTTTTCAAAATTAATTTTAAAAGTTTAATTGAAATAAAACCAGTTAGATATATTACAAATGTTGATATAAAAAAAAAATTTAATAATACTCATAATCCTTGGTTGTGTTTATTATTATTATTATTATTATTATTATCATTAGCACCGCGTCTTCTATCTTGACGTACGTACATACAAATCAATTTAAAACTTGAAGGTAAGTATAGGCTAGTTAATTTATATGATATCGGCAGTTTAACGTATAAATCATTCGAAAGCTTAACAAATAGTAAATTCTAATAACAAATTTCAAATAAATAACGCAAAAGAGCTCTAAAACTACTTTAAACCGGTTAAATAACTCAATATTTTTGTCCATTTTGAATTATCCTCGATTGGGGTTAAATTAAAATGACAAGACAATGAGAATAAACATAGTTAACTAGATCACTAAAAAATTATTTTTACTATAGTTTTACATGGTACTTTTCTAAACTTGTTTCGGACTTGAGATATTGAAAACTTGTATTAATACGTTCAACTTCAAATCTAGCATTATTTACTATTTAGTAATAGAATTATGATGGTTGACCTGTATAAAATCAGTGTTGATCAACATTTAATTAAATATTTAACCAAACTTACCACAATTAATTTTTTTTAAGTACCAACTATTTCATATTGTCTGCTATAAGTAACATTTTAACCATCTTATTTTTCAATGTAAAATGTGAATAACAATTTTTATAATCATTAAAAATTGAATTAAAATAAAGTTCGTAGGGAAATAATTTCCAGTGAAAGCCCACATAGGGCGTATGAACAAATGTGCATAGAGGAATGGATTTGAAACATAAGAAGTAATCATGTGCGATTATTACATTATGTACTATTATTATTATTATTATTATTAACCCCATGTCTTACTACCCGTTCGGGTAATACGCACTTACGCTAATGTGTAATGGTAGGGTGATGAGATGAAATGGAGGACCTACAGTTTAACGTGGAATCCGAACCACGGTGGAGGCCTGGAATTCCCCACATTCACAAGATTCACAAGATATCTTGTCAGAGGTGAAGGAAGGGTTTGGCAATCAAATAAATCTGTGCAGGGACCGAGGATTGAACCCCGGACCCCCAGCACAGATAGACTAGTAAACGAAATACAAAATATTTCTAATTTCTTACTGCTTGTGAGTTTTCTTACATGGTAATTAAACTTACGAAGGCTTATTTTAGGAAATATGCTTTGCAAAAAATAATTTAATAACTTTTTTTCTCAAATATGTTATAAAAATGATAGTTTAGACAAGTGAAGTACTAACAATTTTTAATGCGTTTAAAAGCTTAATAAATATGCTTTCAAATGGAGGGTATTTTATTCTATCATCACAATTACAACATTCAAAATATCTATTTAAAATAAAGTTTTCAAAAATAACAATAATAAAACCCATTTCTTTCAAAAATACCAACAAATGTGTTGTTGGTTCTCATCTATTTCTAACTGTAGTTTGAAATTATGAACAAAGATATGTATCAACCAATAACATTTAATAATATCCATACTTAGTATGACGTATAACCTTGTTTTTTTTTAAATAATGATATGAGATAAGTATCATTGTATGTGTAGCATACCAGTCACATTATTTAAAGTTTTTACCAATATACTTTTTAATTTAAACTTAAATTTTTGCACAAATGTACCTGAGGTTTCAACGATAAATAATCAATTTGGACATATGTATATGGAAGTCAAAGTTTGCGAGTTTTCTAAAAACCCATTAAAACCCAATAAAAACTCAATAAAAGCTGGGGTTTTACAGAAAAATCCAGGTGGACTGGGTTTTTTCAAACAGTTTTTTTTATAACCCTGAGCTATATAAATAATTTTCTTTGTAATAAAATAAAGTATCTTCTATCTGGATCTAGGTTCACATACGATAAGTCAATAAAAACATCAAGATCACTTAATTTGCGGAGACCGTGAGGCAAGCATTGTTGGCAAATTTGACTCGTATGTAGTTTAAAATTCCAGTAAACTTTTTGAAATTTCCTAACTTTTCCCTGCAACATAAATATCCTTGAGGTTTCCGTTAGACGACTGGCAGTTCTGTAAGACCTTCCAAACTTTGAAATTTGGATACAGCTAGTTAGTTACAAAAATATGATAAAAAGAAGAGAAAAAAATACATGGTTTGAAGGCATTTCCCTCATATCGAATTTTTCCTCTCAAAGATGCTATTTAAAGACTGTTACAAAAATTGAACCACTTCAAAGTTATGGGAAGTGAAGCAAACCACATGCACGAGGGTATCGGTAAACTCGTACTCCCCAAGTTTTGAGAAGTGGAGAACTTACAAAAGGCGGAAGCACTCCTTGTGCATGCCAAGACTTTCAACCCGCGATACGGTTTTCAAGGCAATTTTCAAAGGGAAGGAGGGTAATATAGGCTACGTTATGTCACGGCACGCCGTTTCCAATAATATTTCTTTTATGATTGAACATTTGCTTCCGTGCACAATTTCTTAGGGGTTATATCAAGCAGGAACAGAAATTAAATGGGAACTCTAGATTGCATGTTATCAAACAATAAGGCACACGAAGTGCATTACGTTTACATCTGTATGAGCTTGGGAAGGGTGGGGGGCGGGTAGAGTTAGTCAATCATTATTGATTTAATTTTTTCAATGAGTCGTTTGTTTAGCTTTTCATACATCCATATAATATGAATTCTCATGCCAGAAATAAAGTCATAATTTTCCAGATGTAAAGGCCATATATTTTGATATCTTTTCTTCCACATTCTAAACAAAAATGTACCGACAAAAAATTCTAAGGTCCTCGGAATGAGAAGCGGGGATAAACGAGAATGCAGAGAAATTCATCTAGAAAAGGATGGGCAGTTTATTATTGGAAAAATCAGATTGAAACTGAACTACAAGCTATCAATTTATTGCAAATGGGCACACCGCCAGTGCAGTCCACGCAACTTGTTCACGACAAACTCGAAAATATAGGAAGCTATGAGAAAAACTTTATCCATCAATAAATTATTAATAAATCTAGTCCGTACATTTACTTTAATGTTATTCTAGTCATATGTCAAGCCACATGTTACTGTAGCTTCTGAAAGGTGGTGTCAATTTTAATAGCAGTTAGAAACATCCTGTTATCTTTTCTCAATGTTGGCCAATTTAAATCTATTTCTATATTATCTAAACAAGTTTTTTAAAGTCGCGATCCAACAAAAATTAGTGCGTGCAACTGTTTGCAGTCACCTTTTAATAGCGTCACGGTTAGAAGAAGGACAATAGTTGTGGATCATGTGACGCTATCTCACCCATCTTGCCCGCCACGTGTTTGGAACCGCCCCAAACCTCTCCGGAGAGAGCGAGTCGACGACTTTACACGAGCGGCATTCATCAGGGGACAACTATTTCGAGACAATGTGGCACTTGAGATGCGTTGTTTTAATAACGACATTGTCTGGAAAGAGACACATACGGTCAATCTCGGAACAACACGATATTTATACAGCAGTGATGTTGCCAGCGTAGCATTTAGGAAAAAGAGTTCCCAATCCCTGTGTTTTTTAATGCCGCATCTACTAAACGTTCGGGGTATATGTGCAAATTAATTATTACACTAGCAGAATAAGGATTAAGAAGGATGAGATTTAGAGGAAATGTCAGCTCTACCCCGTAGAGTAAAATATTTTATATTTGTAAAGCCTGAACAGGTAGTAAGACAAACAATTTAAAAATAATTAAAAATATTATATTTAAGTAGACAATGACTAACTAGTCTAAGGCGTTAGACATCCAATGTTCATGGTCCTGTATAGGACGGTCAGAGTTTGAATCCTGACTGGGTACGCTGGAGATGATTTTATTAACCTCTCTTTCTTTACGACAATGCAGGTGTATTCCCGCCAAGCAATATTCATGATCTCGGATTATTATATTATGTTTCTAATACACTTTGTGTAAACGTAAAAGAAGGACAAGCTCAAATAGACATACTAAATTATTCTAGGCGCCATCTGGGAGTGAAAAAGTCCCCCAAACTTGTGGTCCAATTAATATGTCCCTCTGTTCCAAGCATGGCCAAGAAGTAACTTTCTAATTTTATTTATTCTTTAAGCACCACGTCTTACTACCTGTTATACGCATTTATACTAATTATGCTAATGAGTTAGGGATGAGTGAGGTATAATTGAGATAAAGTGTCCCAGCCATTGCGTGGAGGAAGAGTGGAAAACCATTTTGGAAAACGCCCTCTTAGTACACCCGACCGGGATTCAAACCTCAATCTCCATGTAATCGGCAGTCTAATCTAAAACGAGAGTGTCGCTTTATACGGGCTTCCGTGGCCACATGGTCTATTTCTAATTAAATCGTTATAGCAGCAGCATTACTAATAAGTTTGTCTACGTTAACTCTCTCGCTGGTGACCTGGCGGTCTAGGGGTAAGGTGTCAGACTTCTATGCTGGCGGCCGGGGTTCAATCCTCGGTCCCGGCACAGATTTATCTGATTACCAAACCCTTCCTTCACCTCTGACAAGACATCTTGTGAATGTGGGGAATGCCAGGCCTCCACCGTGGTTCGGATTCCACGTTAAACTGTAGGTCCTTCATTTCATCTCACAATCACCCTACCATTACATATTAGCGTAATAGCGTATAACCCGAACGGGTAGTAAGACGTGGTGCTAATATTATTAAAATAAACTCTCTCGCTTGACGGCAAACATTATTTCTTAACACGGTGACGCTCTGTTCTCCAAGGAATTAGGTCAAACGGAGTCATAAAATGTCGCACCGGAAATGTCGGCTTATATTCTTTTAGTCTGGTACACGCAAGAGAGTTTTTCCACGGTAGACTAGAGTGAACAAGAAGGTGGGCAACGTTACGGTGGGCAACGTTACGGCGAGTAACTTCAATAATTCAAGGGCTGCACTACCTGCAGGAGCTTCTCAAAGGTCTAGTTATGGACCCTCACTTCCAATTCACTTTACTGCGCGCTCTTACTCTGTGACTATATATATCTGTAAGGAGTTGTAGTTGTGATGGTACGGAACATATGAGGCTGTAGAATTTATGACAACCTATTGAGATATTTTTTCTAAAACAAAGTATGATAAAAAAGATACCACGTCTGACCAACTTTGTCAATTTAACAATATTAATTCGCTCCATGGATTTTAAAATAATAAATGATATGTAAGATTATCAATATTTTGCTAGTTACATTATATGAATGAAAAACAATTAGAACTATCAATCAGTGCTTGTTGATGTTCTATTCCTACTAGAGAAAGTGACCAACTCATTATTTAATAGTGTAACACTAATGCTGTTCTATAAATAAATAAACCTAGATTGACTAAGGCTAATTGCCGGGGTTCAATCCTCGGTCCCGGCACATATTTGTCTCATTTTCAAACCTTTCCTACACCTCTGACAATACATCTTGTGAATGTGTGGAATGCCAGGCCGCCACCGTGGTTCGGATTCCACGTTAAACTGTAGGTCCTTCATTTCATCTCACAATCACCCTACCATTACACATTAGCGTAAGTGCGTATAACCCGAACGGGTAGTAAGACGCGGTGCTAATAATAGACTAAGGCTAATCAAATTAGAGATTCTTATTTCTATTTTCGATGTAACTTATTTTTTGTGCTATGGATCTTACTACTCGTCCGCATTATAAGTATATTTACACTAATGGAATGTGGATGAGAAAGGTAAACTTTTAGAACAAATGTACGCCTAAGTATACCCAAATTTGCACGAATGAAGAGTGGGGGAAACATTCTAGGAAAAATAACCGGTCCGAGAATCGAAATGAGTCCTCGGCAGACCAGAAAAGACAAGCCAAACACCTTGCTCCATGTGCACACCATTTTGGATTAGATGTAGCTAAAGTCAAATATTATTAGAAAAGTGATTCCCCGAGAATAATCTGGCGTGCAAAGGATGAAAGAGCCGGGAAGAGAGCTCTGTTGAAGGTCATGCCACTAAAGCTAGCAGCTGTCCGAAGCAATGAATGAGGCATTTGATGTTGGCGCGCCCCACAAGCCCACATTGCTCAGACACACTGTAGACACTGTTCAAAAGGAGCCTCTTGCTCGGTCGACGACATCCACACAACACCATAAAAAAAACCGACAAAAACAAAAAGTTTATGCCTGCAAATATTTTTTGGATACTATTATTTATTTGGGATATTTAACATGCCCTATCGGAACCAACTTCATTATTTAGCACCGCGTCTTACGACACGTTCGGGTTCTACGCTTAAGTACTAAGTGATTAGGAATTGGGAAACTTAAACTTAAAGGAAGTGAACCAAAATTTGCGTGGAGGTAGAGTGGAAAACCATCTAGGAAACACCACCCACTGTTCACCCGACCAAGATTCAGACCTCGAGCTCCCCTTCCTCGGCAATCTAGCTCAACACGAAACTAGCGCGTTAGCCAACTACGCCACCTAGGCGGATCAACGGAACCAACCAATTATCTTAGTACAGGACTTACAAAATAATTTACTTGAGCAGACAACACACACAAGTCTCCCGGCATTCAATTCATCAATGTGAAAAGGTTATCCCTAATTTCATCAATCATACATTTTTCGGCTATGCGAAGCGGGGACTCAGTTCGCTAAAGGTACACGCTACCAATCGAACTTTGTTGTCTGACTAAAACGTGTATAGATCGTGCACTTACATAATTCATGGTTCGGATGTATACAGCATGAAGAGGGATCTTAGGGCTGGTCTAACGGCGGCAAGTGTTCCTTACAGCCTTACGTTACGTGGCACCCTCTATATGGCAACAACCTACACTCCAGCGATGTTTTCATAGATAATCCAATAGTGAATTCAGTACAAGTCAACTATTACCGTGCGGATGACCAACTAACATGGCGACTATTAGTAAAACAAGTAGCTTTCAAGGAAACGTTTGTATAACTTAGTACTTGCGCAGCTTCTAGTTATCAGCGATGTTAAGTTAAAAACTCATACGCAAAAGAGATAAAAAAAAGTCTTGGTTAGCAAATTTAACAATGAAGTGAAATATCTTTTTTTTTGCAAAAGAGAAAACGAATTTTTTTTTAAATAAATTATTTTATTTAAATTTATTTTGAAGGTGTGTTTATAATCAAACATATACACAGGTTTGTTTCCAAATATTTAAATTTAATTTATGTATAGGCCTACACAAACCATTTTTTGAAAAGAGTTATATTTTTGTTGGTAACCTTAGCTACTAGGACGATCGTAATGACCCGAGTGATTGCATGTAGTATTTTACGTAATAGAGACTCGACTGGATATTTAGTGATACTTTCTATTATTATAAAAAAAAGCCATGTGGTATCGGTTTGTCTATCTATAGTTTTTCTCAAGATTCCTAATAAGATACAAATCTTAAACATCGAACACTAATTACTCAAGTAATGTAATAAATAGCTAAGCTTTTATATTTAATAATACTTCTATAAGCGCATCTAAATCATATTCTGTAAATTGACCGAGTCGAAGGTGGCTATGTTATCTGATGGAGCGTGTGATCTTAGTAGAGCATTGGCTTACTAAGACGAAAGTCCGGGGTTATATTCCCGTGTTCGGGTGTCATTTTTCAATTTACAGAATATTAAATAATGCATTTACATTTATAATTCTTTTTTAAAAAATACAGGGGGATTAAGCACACCATGATCACGTGGTTAGCGTGTAGAGCCAGGAATTTGATGTAGTTTTGATGCAGCTTACCAGCGTGGGGAACGGGTCTAACTGCTTGTGTGAATCTAAGTAAGAAAACATTGCCCGTGTGGGGTACGGGTTTAACGGCCACGTGGGTTTTTAAAAGAAAGCCCACGTACGCGTCGAACGTATCAAGTACGTAAGAGACGGAGGCGAAACATTACCCAGGAAAGGATCATGTGGCAAGAACCTATTCTCACGTCCAAAACAATAACCAGTAAGGCACAGTTCAATTTTAATAGGAAAGGCCTTATCTGACGGTTAGAAACGTTGCTAATTCTATTTTCACGTATTCATTAAAGTCAAGTGATCTGCAGATATCATTTTTGAATGTCTGTAAATTAACACTAATGATATGGTAAAAAGTTATTAACTTCTTACAAATTTTAAAATTGGAAATTATTATTATTATTATTATTATTATTATTAGCACCGCGTCTTACTACCCGTTCGGGTTATACGCACTTACGCTAATGTGTAATTGGAATCCGAACCACGGTGGTGGCCTGGCATTCCACATATTCACAAGATGTCTTGTCAGAGGTGTAGGAAGGGTTTGGAAATCAGATAAGTCTGTGCCGGGGCCGAGGATTGAACCCCGGCCGCCAGCACAAAAATTGGAAATTGATGTAGTGTTCATAAGGCAAACTTACAGCCATCGTATTCCAGACACTTAATTTACCACCTAACTGAAAGTAATAATACATTAGCCTAAAACATCAGATTTATCATAACATTTTAATAAGTTTTTATTTTTTATTTTCTATAACAACTTTACCCCTTATGTTCAAAATGTTTCATAAGATTTCTAGTTAAACGCAATAGAAAAAAAAAATTCTTAAACTTTTTTGAACGTATTTTTACTGTACTAATATTAGCAGTAGGCCTAACCGTAAAACCTTCAAATAGCATTACATTTAAGCCAGAAGTAGCCTAGAATACATTTAAAGCAGTTTTTTTATGTAGACTAAGTAATGTCAACACATGAACTGTCCAAAGGCCTTCATTATGCTAATAGTAAACAGCAACGTCAAAAGAGAATTAGTGATGACAGGAGTAACGTTGATCCGTGATCCCTACCTGCAATAGAGTGCCTCCCCCCCACCCCCCCACACACACGAGGGCAGAGGGAGGGGACAACACACAAGACTATCAATGTCACCACATGTCACCGCGGATCTCTGGATCGTAATACACGGGAAGAGGGCATCCAAAGAGCACTTTGCTTGAATAATTAGGTTTCAGGAGATAAAGATGGGAATATGATGGTTAGAGGTGAGGAGGGTTCAACTTCTAAGCACCCTCAATAGTTTACAAATTTTTTTTTACCGAGTCTCACTTACATTTCTGGCTATACACATGCATAATAATTACCCTAGCGGCAAAGGAATGAGGAAGGTATAATTTGGTAAGAAATGTATACGCATCCGCGTGGAAGAAGAGTAGGAAACTATTTAATAAAAACCATACTCGGTACACACCACCAGGATTCGAACCTATTCTCCCATTAACTGGCAGTCCGGTCTATCACGAGACACATGTCTTAGATGATTCGACCCCCGAAGTGGATAATTCCCAAACTAAAGTGTTTGTTGGAAAAAAGAGTGTGTGAAGGGGAGATAAAATAGGATGATTTAAATTAAAAATTTTAAGATGAAGAATTTTAGCATTTTGTTTAGCTTATGACAATGAGAGGAGTGTAAAGAAGATCACTTGAGGTACAACGTCATTCCCTGCACTGACAAACGCATGAGCTAAGGTGTCAGACTCGTCCAGTCTGGTTTGACGGTGAAGGAGAGGTCAGGTGTACTGTGTACAGAAGATTTTTTTTTCACTATTTCTTACTACCTTTTCAGGTTATACGCCTATACACTAGTTACGTTAGTGAGGTAAGGATGAAGAAGGTTTAATCTAAAGGAAGTGTACACGTATTTGCGTCGAGCGAGAGTGGAAAACAATTTAGAAAAAGACACCCTCAGTACACCAAACCGGGATTATAATAACCCCGATATTCTTGTCATCGGCAGTCTAGTCCAACACAAGAGTTACACCTTAAACCATGTGGCCACCGAATCAGGTTACAGAGGCATCTATTTTCTAAATGGTTTGGAATCCCAGAAGAGTGTACCGAACTGATTTTTTACTGAATGGTTTTTCAATATTATTCTAAGCAAATGAAGGTAAATTTCCTCTAAATTAAATATTTCTCATTCCTAGCCCATTAATGTAAATATGTGAACAACTCGGACGTGTAGTAAAACGCGGTGCAATTAGATAAAATTATATTATTTAGTATAAAAAATAAATAGAATTCTTTAATCATGTAATAATCCTTGCAAAATTGAATACGATGGAAAGCAAATGACGTTTCAGCCGACCCTTAAATATTATTTGTGGGAAATTTAAAAAAAATCTGCCATAACTTCAAAGCATATTCTGTTTTTTATAATAAAAAATAACATGGCCGGAGAATGAAACCACCGCCTTTAGTCAAAACCAAACACACACAAAAAAAGTCGCATTTACAGTGGGTTTATTTCTCTCCCGTTTGTCGCTGCGGGTCGAGGGATTGACTGATGAAACTGTAACGAGAGCTAAAGGGCGTTGCCGCTAGGACAAGACTTGGAGATGACGTCACACATCAGTGACAACTACAACATAGGCCTCAACATGAGGGCGCAGGCATGCGACAAGAACATACTTGCCGGCCTACACTACAGTCCAATTATCATCCGAACTAGAAAAAAAAAACTCTACTTTAGCGTATTCATAAGTCAAGTTAAGTCATCGTTATTTGTCACTTTTGATCAATATTATCAATACCTATAAAATGTTGATTTAAAAAAAAAATTATTTTAGATATTTAACGTGCACTTTCAAACCAACTGATTAAATCAGCACACGAGAATTTCTATGAACGAGAGCGAAAGGGCGTACCAATTTTGCCGGGAATGGTATTTTCACATACTTCTCAGGGTTATTTTACATGTCGAAGGACGTTATGCTATTGCTTTTTATTTCTCAAGAAACATCCATCAACCCCAGCTGGGTTTGAGCCCCCGAACATCGGGTCCTAAGGCGAGCACTTTACCCCAAGACACCCAATGTAATAAAATGTTATTTTTAAATAAAAAAGGAACTCCATGGCGTCAGCCGGCAAACGAGCTATAACGACCAAGCAGCAACCCCATGTTGGCGAAGATAGTTCCAAAATTTACAGATAAAAGATGTCATGTGGTCAACAGAATTAACATGTTTGCGGATAATCTCAGTTTTCTAAACCGGAGCTGCTACTTATTTATTCAAGTATATCCTTATCTGTCCTCAGGAGACAGAGTGTGATCCCGTCCCAAACCCACTGCAGCTCAGATAAATCTGGAAGCATCGGAGATCGAACTAGAGACTTCTGGATCTGTAGCCAGGAACTCTTGACTACTAGACCAAAGAAGCGGTCAAAATGTTATAAGTGTTGACCAAAAGTAAATATAATTGAGTTTACTTAAAGGCCCTTTCTATTGAAATTGGACTGTACACAATATTTTGCTAACTTCAACATTGTAAAAAAAAGGGGGGAGGCTACATTTGGGTGTTTTTTATAACTCTACTACTGTACGCGTGTAAACACTTCACAAGTTTTTTTATGCTGTACACTCTCAACAATGAAGACAAAGGTTTCCAACTCATCTCGTCTGGTATGCCAGTGACGGGGAGGTCGGGGTTCAAATATTGGCAGGGTGTAATAAGATGGGTATCTAAATAATTTTCCCCTTCATCCGCTTACTGTGACTACATTTTCTTTAAATTCTACCCTTCTTATCCCTACAAAATTAGACATATGGAAAGGAAGCAAAATGTCTTGACATGTGTCAACGATGTTATAAGCCCCCATTTAATTAACAATGCGGGTTAAATACCTCAAACCAATATATCAAAATTATTTGATTTTTTTTCCATGGGCTAAAAATTAATATGTGAAATGAAAAAGAAAATCTTAATTTGTGTAAAATATAATCTAGGATGACCGTACTAAACATTTCCAATCTAAATAATACACTTTTAGTGCTTTTATATTTTATATAATTTACACAAAAAATATTTTAGAAGTAATAGGTTTACGGAATATAACTTATGTGGGAAATACAGTTAATAGTTCGACATTTTGTTGCAGCCTCTACATCAAGAAGGGAGACAAAATGATTTACTTAAAGTCCCGCGATATCTATCTAGTATCTACTCTACTTTGGCTTTTATTTTTGTCTACAGATATTTATTTTATTCCTTAAAATATCAATGTTTTCTCAAAAATTAATACTTCTCAACCCTTCTAAGAAAAAAAATAGAATAGATAAAATGTATCTTTTCATATTAAACTATTTATACTTATTATTATTATTATTATTATTAGCATCGCGTCTCACTACCCGTTAGGGTTATACGCACTTACGCTAATGTGTAATGGTAGGGTGATTGTGAGATGAAATGAAGGACCTACAGTTTAACGTGGAATCCGAACCACGGTGGAGGTCTAGCATTCCCCACATTCACAAGATACTTATTATATAGAACAAGTGGTGCAAGACGCTGGCTATACAAACTATCAATAAATGAAAGAGAAAGCAGAAAGGGAAGAACGGAGGGTTACTTACAAACATCCTAAGAGTTTAAGATCAAGGAAGAAAATAATGTTAACTAGTATGACTGATAAAGGTAATTTTAGAAGACTCATTAAGGCGGGGTGCTAGTGAGCGCGAGTTTAGGGCAGTATTTTTGTAGTTTTTATAGCACAAATATCTTTTGGCCAAAATAAATAAAATATTTCTTCTATAGAAACATAGAGTTTTGTTTCCTGCACATGCTAATCTCAACAGTTGTTTAATATCTGTCATGAGCATGGCGGTATTTAGTGCCAAACTTTTTAAATAAAGAGAAAAGTTTGGCACTAATATAATTTTAGTACGAAATAAGGCCTTCCATAACGGTATTCATGCTAAAATTATTGTATACAGTGAATGAGACACACGCTTCACCGCCGACAAGTGTAAAGTAAACGAGTTAGGTTATTAACTGACGTTAATGATAAGTTAACAGGTGATAAACCAGCAGAAATTCAACCAATTTAGCTTCAAATTTTGATTCATAGGGTAAGGCTACATGCACACACTGTTCTAATGAAATCCACACCCATTGAAAAGTTTAAGGGTAAATACATCGGATACAAACACGATGAAGACCTCGTCACAAAAGGTCGAGTAAGTAAGTAAGGATAGATTAGGTTATCCTGCGAAGCATTAAGGTGGGTTAGAAGCGGACACGACGCGAGAAAAGAAAACTTTTTTTTTGCACTTTTTATATGTACGCATATTTTGATCAAAATTAATAAAATATATATCCTCTAGGAGCATTGTCTATGATTTTCTTTACACGGCGAACTCAGTTTGTCAAGGATGTCCTGGAATTTAATGAAAACTTTCTCTCTCCATTTAAAAAGTGTATCCTCTAATGCCACTATGCTCATGACAGATATTCAACAATTGTTGATATCACCATGTGAATAAAGTTAAACTCTATGCTTATACTGAAGAAATATTTTATTTATTTTGACCAAAATAATTTTGATATAAAAAGTTGCAAAAAAAAAAGTGACATTTTCTCGCTTCCCTTACAGTCCTACCTGAACGCTCCATAGAATAACTTACGATGTTGCACATGCAAACTATGGTGACTCACTCCTGTGGCCGCATGGTCCAAGGCGTCACTCAAGCAATGGGTTAATTGGTTTTCATTCTCTCTCCATGCAAATTCGGGTACACTTCTTATAAATATAAATATATCCTTCCTCATCCCTAAAACAATAAACGTAATTATTGCGTAAGCGTATAACACGAAAGGATAGTAAGACGCGGCGCTAAAAAAAAAAGTTATGTATGATCAATACTTAATGATGCCACAATCGACATGGAACCGACGGCTTTTCTTCCCCTCCGAAGGAAGTTGTGCTACGGATTTTATCGCACAAGAAAAATCAATCACCCCGGGTGAGTTTGAACCCACATAAATCACGTCCTAAGGCAAGCACTTTACCCCAAGACCACCGACGTCGTCAATAATGGAGACAATAATGATTATGATATTATTAATCATAATTAAAATATATACAAACAATGGTTGCTCTCTTGTAACATTTAAAAACACATTGCCTTCTTTACACTTTAGTTTCTAAAATTAAAGTAACTTGTCTACCGTATTAATAACAATTTGTTAATAGCAATAAATGCAATGCTATATCAGAGATTTTACCTTATTTTCAAACATTACCGAGGTATGAGAGAGTGTTTTACATATAAGAGCGAACCGATATGCACTCTCAAGTGTTCTTCGCAAACCCCTCATTTGTTCCCCAGAGCTGTGTACGCGATAAGTCCCCGTCCCCATGCAATATTGAGTGATCCGGCGTGCACCCGCTAATCGAGTAAAGTAGGATTTATAGAACAAGAGGTTGGTATTGTACTTGGATGTAAACAAAACTAGAAGTAGAGAGAGATAAAGAGGTGAGAGAGAAATATGGAGAGGAGGGTGTTTACTGAGGAGAGGCTCAGAGTATCAGGGGCGAGATGACAGCCCAGTGTATAGAAAGGTAAAACAAAGTAAAAAATAAAAACACCGAGAGAATAAAAGTGAAATATGTCTAAATATACACAGTATATTATGTGTGTGTAATTTAAGAAAATGGTTTAGTAATTATTTTTGTCGTTAATTTCTTAGAAACAAGCCTAGCCGAAAGTAATCATTTTAAAAAGGGGGAGGGGAGAAATGTAGTATCCCACAAGGCTACACGAATTAGTAATAAAAATAAAGCTCTAAAATGTGATATTTTTTTTGTCCCTTTTATACCAAAATCATTTAAGCTTTTAGAAAAATTACTGTAGAATATAGTCTGCCTTCCAGATTTCCTGACATGTAAGAACTATATTTTATTATGACGGGTTTATCTAAATAAAGTATGACTATGTCATTATATTGTTTCACAATCAAACGTTAATTGCAATAAAAACAAACCAAGACAACAATGTTACTCACACGAGGGTCGTGTTTACGTTTAAAGGGCACTTGTTTGAGTTTTTTGCAGACTTCTTTAACCACAGTTTAGTTGCATCTTAACAAATGTGGTTTTGAAGTACTAGAAATAACGAAGTCTATAGAATGATCCCAGTGTGTCTTCTTTTTAAGGTATGGATGCAAATAAATAAGGTGAAGAGGGGAGAGTTAGGGGGAAAGAAAAGAGAAAAGGACCCTGAATGACAAATAATGCAAGTTGAGTTTGAGACTTTCGTGTTACTCAGCTTATACAATATTCAAGCAAGGTGGAAAAACCAATTCAAGACCTTGACATTCGTCTGCACGTTTTATTGCCGAGGGCTTCCCATCCCCCGGGGGTATGTGGGGAGGGGAGGGGCAGTGTGAAAACACACCACGTTCATACCTACCAATTTAAAAGAATTTAACAGTTGTTCCAATTTTAAATTTGAGGCTACAGCTTTTATGAAAGAGATAATTGCAGCAAGCAACATTGTTTTGTAATAACTGGTACAGGAAACAAAGATCCAAACCTTACCTGCTGCACCGACGTTGGCCAATAGTGTTTTTTATCCTCTCACCAAGCAAATATCATTAGTTTAGAAAATATCTTATTCACACATTCACTTTCATCGATAATCTTGCATTAAGGCTCAGACGGGGTAGTTACAAAACTTGTATTATTAAATTCCATGACTTTTCCAGGTTTTACAGACAGCACTTAAAAAATACACACCTAAGATATTTACAGTTTGTTTTGGTGAGTGTGAATTTTATTTTTTATTACATTTATCACATAAAAAAATCCTAAGCTACCAAACATATATTCTTACACGTTATGTTTCTAGTATTTAATGTTTTATATATCATTTGTGTCCTTGTGTGTGTTAAAAAACAAACCCTGTACAGCCATCTAATGTTAAGACTGTCAAATCTAGACTACGCATTTTGTTAACATCGAGAAAATTTATGTCCCACTTTTGTTTAGATGTTCCGGTAAAGAATTAGTCAAGAATTTAAATTCCATCACTCTTCCTCATTTTCAATTATATTCCATGACATTTTACTGTTTTCCCAGATATCAAAGAATTTCTTCTTTTTTTTACATGTTTCCCCTGTTTGTAGCCACCACCTTAAAACTAAAACCCTGCTTAGTGTTTCGAAAAGAAAATTAAATTCAACTCCAGAACTTCTTATAGATACCATTGTATGGTTCTGAAATGTTGATATTTAGAGACAAATCTAGTTAAAATTATGAAACTGTAAACACTATAAAGAAAACATTACAAACTTGACTGAGAAAACCGTGAAAATTCATCAAGACCAAGAGCATTTTAATTAAAGTCTCAATGTAAACAAGAGATTACATTTTGTTGGCTTGAAGTCTTCTGGAGGGTTGTTTCACCCTGTTTCACAAACTTAAGGCGAATCCTCGCCGGATAGAAAAGGAAAAAATGGATGGGGAAGAAGTGGAAGAAGTAAAGGCTGCGGGCAGATAAAATTCCCAAAGTAGAGGAAGATGCTTTTCAAGACGAGGCGGACAGGTCATATTCGCGTCACTGAACGCCACAATGTTTCCACGCGTCGGATAAAAGGCGGTTTTCCTTCATTTCCGACCTTCACTGAATTCTCTGCAGATAAATCTTTTAAAAATTCGCGACTTTTCTCAAGTCAACAACTTCACAATGCCTGAACAAACTTTTGATAAGAGGTTATATCGTTATTTATGCTGGATTAATTACATCAGATCCGTACCAGGATTAATCAGCAAAATATTCAATTTATATTATCAAATTTATCTGTCCTAAGCGCAAAGAATTAACTCAGTTCAAGAGAAAATTAAAAAATTAAAAAAAAAATCTTTAGACATACCACCTATAGAATAGTGAAAAGTCGACAATATTTCTGGCACGAATGTTAGGTTTTTGTTATTAAATCTGTTGTCCTAAGCTTGTAAATCATGTGGTAATAGAAGCCCGTGTTTAGAAAGTGTGCATTAAATAACCAACAATTTAAAATATACATGTTGGCCCCAAAAGCATTAAGTTTAAATTGTTTGTTAACACAGCCTGCATGCTAATTGCAAAAATAACAGTATAAAATAAATTAAATAATTGCTTATCATGAAACATAACTATTACGGCATGGAAAAAAAGTTTGCTTACGCAAATAACAATTTGAGAGAGGCTGAAGCAAATCACGCAGGCAATGTTGGGTTATGCAAATCGTTCAACAATTCTGCTCGGCGGGTCGTATCACAGTCAAAAAGTTGATAAACTGATTTATAACACGCACGTGCAATTTATTAGATACATTAACAGTGTAGTGACTTACTTCGGTGGCTGAATAGTATAAGGCGCTATTCTCCCAGTAGACTAGATTGCCGATGACGAGGAGATAGAGGTTCAAATCCCGGTCGGGTGTACTGTGGGTGGTTTTTCAAAATGGTTTTCCACTCTCCCTCCATGCAAATGTGGGTACACTTCCTCTAAATATAAATTTCCTAATCCCTAAAACCAGTAGCGTGATTAGTAAATTTTTTAACTTTTCAGAGTTTTGTAACACAAATAAAACGTTTTGTATACCCACCCATTTTCATTAACAATATTTTATTTTAATTGATTTTATCACGGCGTCTTACTATCTGTTCATGTAATACGCATATGCACTAATTACGCTAATTAATTATGGATTAGGAAGGTTAACTGTATATAAAATGTACCCGAATTTGCGTGGAGGGATAGTGGAAAACTATTTTGGGAAACAAATCCGTACACCCGACAGATTCTAACCCGAATCTCCCCATCATCGGCAGTCTAATCCACTGTGGGATCAGCGCCTTAGACCATTCAGCCACCAAAGCAGGTGATCAACAATAGATTTTATGCAAACCACAGAGTACCATTATAAGAATATATGAAATCGTTTGTGTGTTGCTCGCAAAATCTAATTGACAATATATTTTTGCTGGTATATATTATTTAAGGTGCACTGCTCACTGTGAACCTTACCTTAAGTGATAGCACTATGAAGCTATCTTATAAGCTACGTCATAGTGGAACAGTGCAAGCTTGATACTTTACAGGGTATACGAAGTGTAGATATTGATAAACTAATTTTGTAGTCTTAAATGTTTAGAATTAACTTAAAACCAAAAAAAGTTTGTTCTATTGTAATTATTTCTACAGCTATACAGAGGACAATAAATGAAACGTTTTCAGAAATCCATCTAGGTGATATTTATTAAAAATTGCTACCGTATGAATAACATAGCTTTAGAAATTATATGTTTTTTTATAATTAGTACTTCACAAGATAAATAATTACTTTGTGAAAGTAAGTTATTAATAATTAGTTTTCAAGAAGGTAAAATATTTATAATTTTATTGCAATGAAAGTTGTGGAACAAAAAAAAAACTTTAGACAGCAGTGAGAACCGCTTGACATATGTTCGTTCACCAGCCATTAACTCTTATTATTCCCAGAGATAAACTAAGCATTGTTTGGCGAGTATTATATACTACAAGGTAGGACAAGTGTCGATGTAACTTTCAATGAAACCAAATGAAGCGTGTATATCAAGACTAAAGTTTCCCCACTTTGTAGATGCTAATGAAATTTCAAGAAAAAAAAAAGATACCAGGCTTACAATGGAAGTAAAAGTAACTGTTTTCATTTTGGTATCACCCATCCTTTTCCTCTCTGCAGCTGTTAGTGAATTGGAGAACTAAAATTTTCTAAAGAGTATTTATTTTAGATTACAAAATAGATCATAGCATTTATCTTTGAAAGATGATTGCTGTTTTTGGTAATGTTTCTTAATGCTCGTCCGGGCTGTTTGCATTAAATTATCTTGTAGCGGAGAGGGAGATATAATTTTAGGGGAAATGTATTCTAAACAACGTGGGGGAAACCATTTAGGAAACAAAAATATCCTCAGTACACCCGGACCAGATTTGAAAGCTGAACAGTAAGCCAGACAAGATTGTCGCCTTGTTCCACAAGCCAATTGATGTGAGCATAAATATATTATTTCATGCTACGTTGTACGATTTTACAAATGCTTAATTATGTCTGCTGTATAATGAGAGAATCGCTTATCATGTCTATAGTATTAAAACTAAATTTTAAAACTTATTTTTAGAGTATCTTTATTTTTGAAAAAATATAGAGCACTTAAAGAGCAATATCTACTTTCGGAGAAAAATCCTTTCCTCTCTCATATTTATTTTAGGAATGAAAACCCGGTCGTTTCTAAATCACAAAATTATTTCTCAAATAGATTACGATTTTTTGTGCTGCTAACATAACACAAATTATTGCATTTATCAGATTAAAATAAGATTATTAACATAACCTTTGAGATAAATTGACAAATTTGAGAAGTTTCACTTTTGTAAGACATTCAATTCTTAAGCTTTTTAATGACACAGGGCCTCTTTTGTACTTATAGATCCTAATCTGAAATTTAAATATTGTGGTACACCTGAAACTTTACAATGAGTTTCAACACTGCAACAAGCAGGATTATTGAAACAATGCACTGTTACTCCAAAAATCCACCCCTCCAGAGGTAACACAAAAAGTACACCTTCTGGGATCGAACCAAGTTATCTACACTTGGCAGACACTCCCTGTACTTAACATAACATAATCCGGAAGACTAAAAATAGGTGCAAGCATATTTCCCCCATTACTATACAAAATAAGTCACAAATTTACAGAATTTCCATTTAATATTGGCATTTTTTTCCTATAGGCAAGGTTTTTCTTTCAACGTCACAACGAGGACGTTCTTTCTTTTCATCCACCTCTCTTCATTTCCCAGGCAAGGTGCCCCGGGACGCAATCAATTCCCCTCAAGCTCCCGGGGTCGGTCGCTAACCCCCCTTTCTTGACAAGGGTGTAAAGGAAACGTTACCAGATATCCCCGGAACGGCGTCGCAAAGGGCGCCACAAAATTAAGGTAGGTGCGGTCGTAGGGATCTAAGCAGTAAACGACTAGTGGCCGAAAGGGAAGGGCCGAGGGTGAGTAAGCCGCAAAGTCCAATCTTGGTCCAAAGTGGTGATTCAAAGGCGTGAGCGACGGACGGAGGACTTGTGAGGAAAGTATGTTGCAAACAATGTGTGCCTCCTATGACACCTCCGCCTATCCCCCATCTTAATCCGGTTTTACAAAAAAAAAAATAGGGAACCAGCCAAAGAAGGAAAATTTGTTTTAGTCTGATTCAAATCTACGCTGAAGAAACAACTTTGAAAACCATTGCTTCCCCTCTCTCACCTTCTTTAAAAGTCATTCAAGTTTATTTCTTCGTATTTTACAAACCCCCTCCCCCTTTTTCCAGTCCTTAGGCAGTGGACACGACTACATTATCGAAGCGTCTACTATTGTAGTAGACTTCTAAACATTTGTACCTTACACGATTCATCTCCCCTTTCTCACAAATCGAGATTTGAGTCCAAGCTCCCAATGTTATAGTACATTAAACTTGAGTTCACTTTTTCATGGCAGAACACATGAAATGTCTTCTATTACTAAAACATAACTGGCCGCTGTAATCTCATGTTATGCTAAAAAGTAACATAGGCTCAATTTTCTCGAGTCTTACTTCTCGTTCGGACAAACTGAATATATTTACATGAATTAAGTAGGGATGTAGTAGGTGGAATTTTTGGAAACTTATTAGCGTTTGCGTGGTAGTAAAGTGGGGAAATAATTAGGGGGAAAATGCCTCAGTGTACCCGGTAGGGATTCAACAAGCCCCAACCTTCTTGTCACCGGTAATATAGTATATGAAAAGAGTGACGCCTTAAGCCACGTGACCATCGAGGTGGGGCGTAATGTTAACGACAAATCGTTCCTTTTATGGCAAAATGTAACATCGCTTTGTTTTCAAAGCTGTCCTAAAAACGCATTACACTCAAGTAGTATTTGCTGGGGTATGTTCCCTCGATAATTATTCATAATTTGACGTATGAGACTATGCTAATTACGTTTCAATGACGTTT
>CABFVZ010000264.1:531147-542248 GCA_902151445.1 Timema monikensis | reverse complement strand
GGGGGGGGGGGGGGGGGGGGTCCAGGGTAAAAGAAAAAGAACGCTTACTTTGTAAGTTGCGGCATTCACTATATAACATGTCACTTTTTTATTTTTAAAATTCATAACGAGTTTTTCTGTTGAAAAACATAACACTGGTATTTCTTTTAAAACCATCAATATAATTTATCGACTACGAATTATTTTATCTTGGTGTAAATTTTTATCAGTAGAAACTTTATTTTATGGCATATTATGTTTCCTCAATCTGTTTATTTTCAGTCAGTCTTGGGGTAAAGTGCTTGACTCAGGACCCTATGTTCTTGGGTTCAAACCCCGAAACGTGATTTTCCATCTATATATACCAACGTTGAGGTAAAATTGGAGTGAGCAATATTGTGTCTCGTGGAAATGATCTTTACAAGACACTTTCAGTTACCATAGCTTATCATTGGGCTTGGCAGCAGTTGGTGGAACTCGCCGACTCATAGCGGTGGTTCTAACCCCAATCTCTCCTTCACCTAGCAAAAGAGATTATACGATATATTATACGATATTGACCCACACGATGTGCCCACAAATTTGGGTATATGCGTGCTATTATGCTGTACTTTTTCTATGTTTACCCTAATAAAATATGTGATTTTTTTGCGTTCCATTTGTAAAATATCAACTGGTCCGAGTAATTGGCCCACTTTTAAACTAACCACATAAAAACATGTGGTTTTCTTTTATCGTAACGATAGAAGACAGTAAGGATGATAATGTGAAATTAATCGTCAGCCCTAACAATACCCGCACGATGCACAGGATGAGGTAAACTTCCTGTGACGTCACTACCACTTGGAACCAGGCAGTGTATCGAACCGGGACTGAACAATCCCCCGTTTCCCCATTCAACATCCAGTGAACCCACGCTCCATTCATGGGATGCATTAGGTAAATGGTTGATTGATGAAGGGCCAAATTTGTATAATACATCTCACTGAAGTTTGATGAGGTGATCCGTACTTGCAAAACGTGTTTTACGTTTCTAGTTATGTTATAGTGTACAGAGTTTAACAACCTGTCAGGTGAAAGGCGTCATTCTCGTAATAGGCTGTTTATTATATTTATTTAATGTGTAATTTTTGAACTCACTGATTATATCAATACGCGAGAATTTCCATGAACGAGAGCGAAAAGTTTTACCAATTTTACCAGAAAGTATATTTTCACATAGATTCCAGGGTTCTTTTACATACCAAAATCAACATGGGACTGATGGCTTTACTTCACCTCCGAAGGAAGTTGTGCAACGAATTTTTATTGCTCAAGATAAATCCGTTGATTCCGACTGGGTTTGAACCCACGAGCATTGGGTCCTGAGTCGAGCACTTTACCCCAAGACCATAGAGATCGATTGTAATTGACTGAACCACCTATAGTAGAGAGATCGTGTGTTGAATCACGATCGAGTGTACTGAGGTTTTTTTGCTCTATCTCTACACATATGTGGATACAATTCCTTTGAATTAAACCTTTTTCATTGCTTACACATTAGCGTAATTATAACCTATGTGTTTAAAACCGAATGGGTAATAAGACGCGGCGCTAAGAAAAACTAGCCATCCTAACAAAGCGCATATTTGCACTAATAGGTTGAGATTATATAGGTTGAATTTAGAATAAATATATCCATATTTGTGTTGAGTGGGTCTGCAAAACCATTTAGGACTATAGTTGTGTGTATATAAATGTACATTGGACTGAAGAGGACAGGAAAAACTGACGCAAGCATAATTTTGAACCCAGATAGACTTTAATCACATAATTAGGCAAAGATTATTATTATTATTAGCACCGCGTCTTACTACCCATTCTGGTTATACGCAGTTACGCTAATGTGTAATGGTAGGGTGATTGTGAGATGAAATGAAGGACCTACAGTTTAACGTGGAATCCGAACCACGGTGGAGGCCTGGCATTCCCCACATTCACAAGATGTCTTGTCAGAGGTGAAGGAAGGGTTTGGTAATCAGATAAATCTGTGCCGGGACCGAGGATTGAACCCCGGCCGCCAGCACAGAAGTCTGACACCTTACCCCTAGACCACCAGGTCACCTACGGTGTAGGCAAAGAAAGTTTGCTAATGTTAAATGCCTACAGAGTCTATGTGGAATTTATATTTATGGTAGAGATTAAACACTTAAAGTTATATAAATGTGTTTAGAATTTATAAACATAAATAGCACCTGTTCTTTCCAAGCTCGAACATTTACATTAAACACTTCTTAAATAAAGGTATAAGTTGTTGTATTACGCGAGTGTGGGTATTTCATGTGGGGGCGGGGGGTATGCCTTCATGAAAATAAATAAATCCCTTAATATAAGAACCCTTTCTTTCCATTCTATACATATCACCGAACTCTCATTCTTTTTCTTTGCCGACTAATTTGCGACTTGTTCTCGAAACTACCTTTCGAGTAGTTTCTAAATGAAAGGTGGAAAAATACTGTAGTATTCGGAGCTCACAGGAAAATGTGTTACAGTTACAGTATTTTAACTGTATCTTTTGATTTAATTTAATTTGAATAAGAATAATAACCATTCCTTGCAGTTTTTGGGTTTGAAGTAAAATCATTAAAAATAACATCAAAAGAATATCGTATTGACGTCCCTTTAAATTACTGATATCCCTTGATTTTGACAAATTCTATTGTTTTGGACATCGTCGCAATCTAAGAAAAACCCCTTAGAAGAATCTGTAAAAGAAAAGTAGAGATATATTTTATAATGCTTTTAATCCAATTAAATTTCTGTCACATTGGAATGAAATAAGACATTTTATTCGAATGAAGTATTCAGGAGAAAAAAAAAATGGAAAAGGGGAATTCATTGACGAACTGGATTGAACAATAGTTGGAGATAAATTTAATTTGTTTCTTCTAGAACTGCGGTTCGGTTTTCATTATTAATTTAAAATCTTGGTTATTTAAAAACCGAAAATAGTATAAACACGTGAGTAACAAACTACAGTCTTATATTCATAGAAGGGACCTTTTAGTGAAACCAAATGTTTTTAGGTCAAAATTACTATAATTATCATTGGTGTTTTTTTATATATGATGATAAAAAAAAGTACAAGGTGACGTTTGCATATCAATTAAGCTCACTTATTAATAAGGTAAAACAAAGCTAGTAATTATTTTTTTAAATTATAGAACCGCGTAATACTACCCGTTCTGGTTATACGCTTAAGTACTAAATACGATAATGGGCTAGGAATTGAGAAGGTTGAATTTAGGTGAAGTGAACCCACATTTGTGATTAGAGAGAGTGGAAACCCATTTAGGGAAAATCCCTCCCATTTCACCCGACCGAGAATCGAACCTTGATCTCCCCGTTCTCGGCAGTCTAACTGAACATGAAACTACCGTGTTAGCCAACTACGCCACCGAGGCGGGTGATACCTAGTACATTCTAGGGCTGACAGACAACGTCCTTTCTATGAAAATCGAACTAAACCTAACATAAAACACGGAACCCAATACTACACACAAATGACACAGCCAAGGACAAAAAAAATCATATCAAACAAAGTTGTAGAGATGAAAAAAATATATAGGGTTTGAATCAGGGTCTACTAAGTAAAGATCTCCAGGATCTTTCTATAATTTTAAATTTATATTTTAAACAAATTAAGGGACTTTATTCAAACTAATTTGAGAAGAATATATTTTAAAACAGCACACAGATTATAATGTAAAAAGCACACGGCCTATATTGTAAAACAATGGACAACCTATATTGTAAAACAACACACAACCTATATTGTAAAACAACACACAACCTACATTGTAAAACAACACAGAGCCCATATTGTAAAAAAACACAGAGACTATATTGTAAAACAACACAGAGCCTATATTGTAAAACAGCACACAGCCTATACAGCATACAACCTATATTGTAAAACAGCACAGTGCCTATATTGTAAAACAACACACGGCCTATATTGTAAAACAACACACAGCCTATACAGCACACAACCTATATTGTAAAACAACGGACAACCTATATTGTAAAACAGCACACAGCCTATACAGCACACAACCTATATTGTAAAACAGCACAGAGACTATATTGTAAAACAACACACAACCTATATTGTAAAACAACACACAGCCTATACAGCACACAACCTATAATGTAAAACAACGGACAACCTATATTGTAAAACAACACAGAGCCTATATTGTAAAACAGCACACAGCCTATACAGCACACAACCTATATTGTAAAACAGCACAGAGCCTATATTGTAAAAAACACACAACTTATATTGTAAAACACCACAGAGCCTATATTGTAAAACAACACAGAGCCTATATTGTAAAACAGCACAGAGCCTATATTGTAAAACAACGGACAACCTATATTGTAAAACAGCACAGAGCCTATATTGTAAAACAACACACGGCCTATATTGTAAAACAGCTTACAACCTATATTGTAAAATAACACACAACCTATATTGTAAAACAACACAGAGCCTATATTGTAAAACAACACACGGCCTATATTGTAAAACAACACACGGCCTATATTGTAAAACAACACAGAACCTATATTGTAAAACAACACAGAGCCTATATTGTAAAACAACACACTAACTATATTGTAAAACAACACACGGCCTATATTGTAAAACAACACACAACCTATATTGTAAAACAACATAAAACCTATATTGTAAAACAGCACAGAGCCTATATTGTAAAACAACACACAACCTATATTGTAAAACAACACAGAGCCTATATTGTAAAATAACACACGGCCTATATTATAAAACAACACACAACCTATATTGTAAAACAGCACAGAGCCTATATTGTAAAACAACACACAACCTATATTGTAAAACAACATACGGCCTATATTTTAAAATAGCACACAACCTATATTGTAAAACAACACACAACCTATATTGTAAAACAACACACATCATATATTGTAAAACAGCACAGATCCTATATTGTAAAACAACACACAACCTATATTGTGAAACAACACAGAGCCTATATTGTAAAACAACACACAACCTTTATTGTAAAACAACACACGGCCTATATTGTAAAACAACATACGGCCTATATTTTAAAACAGCACACAACCTATATTGTAAAACAACACAGAGCCTATATTGTAAAACAACACATAACCTTTATTGTAAAACAACACACGGCCTGTATTGTAAAACAACATACGGCCTATATTTTAAAACAGCACACAACCTATATTGTAAAACAACACACGCCCTCTATTTTAAAACAACACACGGCCTATATTGTAAAACAACTTACAACCTATATTGTAAAACAACACAGAGTCTATATTGTAAAACAACACAGATCCTATATTGTAAAACAACACACAGCCTATACAGCACTCAACTTATATTGTAAAACAACACAGAGCCTATATTTTAAAACCACACACAACCTATATTGTAAAACAAAACACGGCCTATATTGTAAAACAGCTTACAACCTATATTGTAAAACAACACAGAGCCTATATTGTAAAACAACACACAACCTATATTGTAAAACAACACACAACCTATATTGTAAAAAAACACAGAGCCTATATTGTAAAACAACACAAACCTATATTGTAAAACAACACAGAGCCTATATTGTAAAACAACACAGAGCCTATATTGTAAAACAACACACAACCTTTATTGTAAATTTACACACGGCCTATATTGTAAAACAACATACGGCCTATATTTTAAAACAGCACACAACCTATATTGTAAAACAACACACGGCCTATATTTTAAAACAACACACGGCATATATTGTAAAACAACTTACAACCTATATTGTAAAACAACCCACAACCTATATTGTAAAACAACACACGGCCTATATTATAAAACAGCTTACAACCTATATTGTAAAACAACACAGAGCCTATATTGTAAAACAACACAGATCCTATATTGTAAAAAAACACAGAGCCTATACAGCACTCAACCTATATTGTAAAACAACACAGAGCCTATATTTTAAAACAACACACAACCTATATTGTAAAACAACACACGGCCTATATTGTAAAACAGCTTACAACCTATATTGTAAAACAGCTTACAACACACAACCTATATTGTAAAAAAACACAGAGCCTATATTGTAAAACAACACAGAGCCTATATTGTAAAAAACACAGAGCCTATATTGTAAAACAACACATAGCCTATATTGTAAAACAACACACAGCCTATACAGCACACAACCTATATTGTAAAACAACACAGAGCCTATATTGTAAAACAACACATAACCTATATTGTAAAAAAACACAGAGCCTATATTGTAAAACAACACACTGCCTATATTGTAAAACAACACAAAGCCTATATTGTAAAACAACACAGAGCCTATATTGTAAAACAACACACAACCTATATTGTAAAAAAACACAGAGCCTATATTGTAAAAAAACACAGAGCCTATATTGTAAAACAACACAGAGCCTATATTGTAAAACAACACACAACCTATATTGTAAAACAACACACAACCTATATTGTAAAACAACACAGAGCCTATATTGTAAAAAAAACACAGAGCCTATATTGTAAAACAACACACAGCCTATACAGCACACAACCTATATTGTAAAACAACACAGAGCCTATATTGTAAAACAACACAGAGCCTATATTGTAAAACAATACACAGCCTATACAGCACACAACCTATATTGTAAAACAACACAGAGCCTATATTGTAAAACAACACACAGCCTATACAGCACTCAACCTATATTGTAAAACAACACAGAGCCTATATTTTAAAACAGCACACAACCTATATTGTAAAACAACACACGGCCTATATTGTAAAACAGCTTACAACCTATATTGTAAAACAACACAGAGCCTATATTTTAAAACAGCACACAACCTATATTGTAAATATGTGCCTATCCCAGATGTATGGTAAAACGCGAAACATTGGAGGGTGGACTAGCTTAGGGGAAATATCTAACTCATTAAAATTCTCTTCGTCGTGCTTGGTTGGATTAAAATGTTTATCAATGGCTTTGTTCACTTAAGACACTTATTTGATTATTTGATAAAAATATATATCTCTTTTATCTTCCAAACAAACGACTACATTGTACTACACAATGTACTACACAATATAAATGACCGCAACCCGCCCGAAGCGTCCCAGTGAAGTCACAGCTCTGTTGTCAACTCTGCTGTTGTTGGTTTTGATAACGTTTAAAAAATAGCTCCCCGTCTTTTGGAAACAAACTTGCCTCTGTTGATAGTTCCATTCATTTCTCCTAGCACCAGAGTGAAAGGTATTGTTCTCTAGTCCGGCGTTGAGCATCATTTAACCGAGGAAGACAATACGGTCTGATGAAGTTGTCACGAACCCACGGTTTATTACAGGCTTATTGTATCATTTATGTGAGTTTACAGTGAAATCATACTATTTTGTTTTATTATTTGAAGCATTGTATACTTACCTCCCCTACTTCATCAAGTCAAGTGTTTTACTCAATGGATAATGTGCCCGAGTCATTTAACTACAGTATATTATTTCCCGTTAAGGTCCCACCTGATTAGTTTGCATTGTTTTTAACAATTTATTTTATTGTTGGGAACTTACGCTCTCTGGATTAACACATATTTTTGTATCATTTTAGAAAACATTCTAAAGATAGTTGTAAGGAGTGGTTATAATTAAAAGTTCAGACTTAGATAGATTGCTCTAGAAATATATAAAAATAATTTAATTTATAAATTAAACCGTTATTAAGTTTGTAGATGTATTAAGTGATATTCATAGTCAAAAAGTATGTTATTATTATTATTATTATTTTTATTATTATTATTATTAGCACCGCGTCTTACTACCCGTTCGGGTTATACGCACTTACGCTAATGTGTAATGGTAGGGTGATTGTGAGATGAAATGAAGGACCTACAGTTTAACGTGGAATCCGAACCACGGTGGAGACCTGGCATTCCTGTCAAAAAGTATGATTATGATTTACTTCTGGTGAAAAACATATTGACAGCTAAGAATATTTAACATAAAATTAATAATGCATCATCAACTGGACTGAACACAATTTGATGAAAAGTCTAAAATAAATGTATTACGAGTTAAACAAATGTGTTATAAAAACTTACATATAAATAATGAAGTAAGAACAGAACAATGTTATTACAAATACTTTGAGATACACAATATAGTATGGACAAAACAAGGTTTTAATACCAAATAAGTTGAGAAAGAGAAACTATAAAATTAGAAGTGATGTGGAATAATCTAAGTATTATCTGTTTCCTTGTACCATTACTCCTTTGTGATATTCATAAATGTAAAGATGCTGGATTACTTCATTCCGACATGTTTCGGTACTTATGGTATAATACTCATGGAAATTGAGTCGTTGTGAGAAATACTATGTGCTAGATCTCGTAATTCAGCAGTACATTTGAGAATATATCTCACAATCTTCAAGGTAAATTATTCATTTATAAGAATTAGTCTGGAAGAGACCCAATAACAATCAAAAATCGTTAGTATAGTAATAAAGAGCTTAAAGAGCCTTTTTAAACGGTTACCAAAGCGCTTGAATAACCATTGTGAATGCTGACTAAACAAATAGTTTAAACTATTAAACTTATGAATCCTTACTATAGTAACAAATATCTTAAAGAGCCTCTTTTAAAGGGGTAACAACGCGCCTGAATCACCCTTGTGAATTCAGACTAAACAAATTAAATTTTCAAGATTAAATTTAAATTTAAATTAAAATATCAATTCTGATATTTTTTAAATATCAATTCTGATATTTTTAAAATACACAAAGGTTTGACTTCCCTACATAACTCAAACTTTTGTGGGACTATTACTTCCACCACCTTTGAAGAAATCGAGAAGATTCCGACATGTTAACATTTAACAATATAATAGAAAACAAAGTAATATTACATTAGAATATTTGTAATTTCTCACTAAACGAATCGGTATATGTTAAAGTTAAAATTTATAAAATTTATAATTACTTTAAAATTTTCTTCAAAGTAAATACATCTTCAAAATATTACCTATAAAAGAAACATTATCAAATTTTAAAGTTCAAATAATTATTGGTAACCACAAGAGCAATTAAAAATATATTTAAACTAAATATTCCAAGCTAGAAAAATAATCAAAAGTGGCTACCTTTTATCATCTCTAAAAATTAAAAAGAGACTAGCGCCCAAGCGGCAAAAAANAAAAAAAAAAAAAAAAATAAAGTGTTTCATAAACAAATTAACTTTCAAAAATAAATCTACTAGTGAGACATTACAGACGCCTACTGAACGATTTTAATTACATAATTAATCTAATTGTTCAAACCACTCAAACCCATTAAAGGCCGTTTAAATTTTAAATAATCATTTAAAATATATACAGTTTATATATTGCCATTCTGGAGTGATTACGTTCAAGTCCAGACAAGAACCTCTCGACAGATATAATAGTCCACTATGCTTGCCGATCATTTCCAAGTCCAGAACAGGACTTCTCGTGGAAGTGTCGGATGTAATAGTCAACCATATTTGCTGAGCTCCCTCGTTATATAGGGCTAGTTGATGGGTAAAGATGTGGGAGTTTTCATATTAAAATTACAACGCCACATGGCTAACACGTGCTAACAGCACTCTCTTGTTAACAGTTGCCAAACTTGGCTTGACACCAAGTCACGTACACCGGATATCTGAAGAGTCAGCAATTAAACTTGGCTCGTTCCCAAAACACGTACGCCGGACATCTAGTAAGTTGGCTGTTGAATCTAAGTACGTCAATCCAATCACGTACACCAGACACTTGGAGAGTCAGCAGTTCAAGATTGTAAGTGGCCCATTTGTAGCCCAGCTGGGCCATCAGTGCATTTCTGGATCCCTCTATTGGAACATGTTGTTGCTGCATCATTCATGGCTTGTTAGGACTTCTCTTCATTTTAGAATTTGGTACGAACAGGTTGGTCATGGACTTGTGCTATGCCAGAATACCCAATGTGTGAGTAAAGAACATAAATTAGACATAGAAAGTTTTGTAATTTTAGATATTGCAGGATGTCTATGAGTATCGGAACTATTCGGAGTGGGTAGTATTCAAGTAAACTAGCTAGTCTTGCTAGTGTTACTATTGCAGGATGTCTATATGTATTGGATTATTTGGAGTGGGTAGAATAGTGGGGAATAAGCTAATATTGCTAATGTTACATATATTATAAAATGCATATTAGCTTATCGAAAGTGCAAATATAAATAGCATCACAGTTTTTGTTTGTTTGTAATATTCCTTTAAAGATGTCTACGCTGCAATACATTCTAAATAGTGATAACTTAACGTATTAGGATAGTATAATAGTTAATGTGCTAGTATTTGGTAAACAAAATTTAATTGAAAAAATTTGAAAAAAAAAGTGATTACAAACACAAATTATAAGTTAACATTACAACCAATATACTTGGCTATGTGACTGTCATGGAATAAATTCTTTGAATTTCTGACCTTCCTGATGTTTTATAAATAGTTAAATACATGGACAAAGCATGGCTAGTCAGACTATTTCAAATAAGCGAGAAAATTTAAAAGCATGAATATTCACATATCCACAAGGATGGCTTTATTGTAAATGTTAGGTCGAGTACGCTTTGTTTAACCTGAAGAATAGTGGGCTTACCTTATCTGGTTCACTATGGTGTAGCTTTATGGTAAGTAGGTCTAAACAATTTATTTTTATGTGCGTATGTAGGCCTATGTAAATATATACCTTTTTATACGTATGCATATGGTATGCTACTTTAAATAAACTTTATATAGGCCTACATATTTATGCGAGTATTAATTTTATATATTCAAACTAAATATGTATATATTTTAAAATATTCTTCATTAAAAATTTTCTTCAATATTATTCATTACATTCACCAGCCACCACTGTCTCTACCTTGTACTATTCGATAGTTGTGTCCAACATTAAAATAGAACGGTATATATATATATATATATATATATATATATATATATATATATATATATAT
>CABFVZ010000264.1:495628-531116 GCA_902151445.1 Timema monikensis | reverse complement strand
AGACGTGGGTCAGTCGCCCACCAGTATATTTGTATTTTCTCAAACGCTCCAAATGTCCATAAGTTGGAATATATATATATATATATATATATATATATATGTCATTCATTCAGATTAACTTTAACATTTTAAACACTCCATATTATTATTATTATTATTATTATTATTATTATTATTATTATAATTATTATTATTAGTCTCAGTGAAGTGATATTTTTTTAGTCGAAAAAATGTTTTTGGTCACAAACTTTAAATAAATACGATAGTTTTTTAATACAAAAATGAAAATATTAGAAAAGATTCTCGGCAATATTTATTTTATAACAAAAATTGTTAGTAAAAATATCAAAAATAGCCTCTCAAACAAAAAAATATATGCTAAAAATACAACTCAAAACATGTTAGACACATATGTATACGTGCTCACCGATGCGGGTATATTTATTATGTTTTATTAAATAAGCTTTATTTAATAAAAGGAAATATAATGAGGAAGGCAGCTGAAGAGAAATGCTTGTTCATTAATTTGATTGTATAGAGGATTGGAAAAATCCCAATCGGAAAACCACCCTAAGGACACCCAAGGGAGACTCTATCCTGGCCTACCCTTTAGTAGCGACCAACTGTTGTGAAAATTTTACACACTAGACCCCTCGGCCACCTCGGTGGGGGGTTATAATAATATACATAGTGGCTATACAAAATACATGGTACAACATAATCGTACCCACATTATAATATATCTTTTAGACTTTGGACAAAATAAAATAGCTATCTTACTTCTTAAGAAATCTTGAAGTTTTATTTATTATCCATTTGGGGGAAAAAAAATCGTTTGAGCGAAATTTGTCATGAAAGTCATAAAATGAGGTTTTGGTTATAAAAGTAATTTAAAAAGACATGAAATTATCTTTAAGGTTATTCATTCTTGTGAGCTAAGCTCACTGTGCCGATAAAAATATTATTTCATATACTTTGTTCAAAATTAGTTTAAATTTACAACTACTCCCCTGTGATGACATAGTACAGACATGAGGCAATCTTATAAATTTGAATTTATGAAATTTTGAATAAAATCTCTGTTTGAGGGAATGATTATTAACTCTTTTTTTTACACTTTCTGATCATGAATATTTATTTAAAGGTAATTAAAAGTAAAGAAAACGTTATTAATTTGGTTTACACCCTATTTAATGTCGGTTGCAGATCTCAATAATAAGTATAACAAATTTGTAAATACATTCGAGGTCACAATGTGAAATTCAATGATTAAAGTTTAAAACTTTGACACTAATACTAAACATTAAAAATGAAACTCCCCTTAGTATTCTAGAGGCTTTTCATGACTTTATATTAACCCAGTCATATCCGAATATCAATGCTGCTCTCCGAATATTTCTCACTCTTACTGTTTATACCGCTTCGTGTGAGAGAATTTTTAGCTATTTAAAATTAATCAAGACTTATTTAAGATCAACTAACGAATAATAACGATCATAAAATATTGACATTATTTCGATTGACTAAAGTATTGGTAAATATATTAATTGTGATAATGTAATCAGTAAATTTGCTTAACTCTAAGCCATAAAAATTCAATTAAAACATAATATTGTATCGTTGCTTCCCCTTCACGCTAATATGTAGAGGAGGTAACGATAACTATTACAAAGTAAATGTTTAACAAAGTAGAGACTGAGAAATATTTCATAATAGTAAGAGAAATAAATAGATAACATTTATTATTAAAAAAAACTTAAAACGATGATACAGTGTTACAATTGATAGCAGGAAAACAGTAATAAATGTCCATTAAATTGGTTAGGGAAAACATGTAACTCTTAGAAGTATACAGGAAAACATTAAGTTTTATACTGACAAATATGATAGGATTTAACAACTACAAAAATATAGGAACTTCCCGTAGCACGGGAGAATACGTGTCCAAGACGACACGGAAAAGTCAAATGCAAGCTAAGTTGATAGAGAGCTAGCGCCAGACTACCACCAGAGGGGTCCAAACAGAAAACATGATGAATTAATTACTAATAAAAATATAACTGCAAATCATATAGTTTTAAAGTTACTAAGCTAAATGTCGGCCAAGCTAGCTAGCCTGATTTGAAATTAAGAAAGGTCCCATAGACACATTAAATAATAAATGGTAAGAGGGCAATCTGTCAATTACATTAACAGATGGCTAACAATCAGGTGTCAACACAAAATTGTACTATGGCCGGTCCTTTCCCAGTGGGTACTGCCAGAGCACTCAATAGTACATTTATACCACTACCCACTCCCTGGAGTATACATCAAATCTAGTACACACTAACTTTAAACACTTGGACTAATGAGGTGCCAACAAGGGGCAAATGAAAATAATATCTGTGCGGGCCACTATACAACACTAGCCGCAGAAATAGGGGTGGCAACAAGAATTCTGTGAGATACTGACCTAACTAGGTCCTCAAATAAAGGCGTTAGACAACCTGCTTGTAGCCATACAAAAAATCGAACAAGTGATTGTGACGTCCATGACGTCATGAGATATTGTAAAGTCATAAGGACTTAAAACGGAATGATGAACTTATGGAGAAGAGGAACCTTAAAGCAAGAGTTCAAAGCCCCAGTATTTAAGCTATACCATATGGACATAGGGAAAATATATAGTCAGACTATCTGACCAAAGAAATTAAGTCAGATTGACACAAAACCTAATTTAGTCATTCTGACTAAAATAATGAAACTGAAGGACTTAGAAAACATTATAGCTGCTTCGACTAACAGAAACACAATTAGTCTCCTTGACTACTACAAGTTTGAAGGACTTAGAAAACATTTTAGCCACTTCGAATAACTAAACTAAGTCAGAAGGACACAGAAACAGAACTTAGTTACTCTGACCTAAACAGCAAGTCTGAAGGACTTAAATTAGTTATTCGAAGTGGCTAAAATGTTTTCTACAGAAACAAAACTTGGTCACTCTTAGGACTTAGAATACATTATAGCTTCTTCGACTAACAGAAACAAAATTAGTCTCCTTGACTACTACATCAAGTCTGAAGGACTTGGATATTTGTCGAATACTTGGTACATCAGACGAAATTCCTTTGGCTTCGGTGCGGTAAGACCCACGACACAAACATCAAGACCACCAGTTTCGTCTTAAGGTGCTAGAGCAGAGGTTCCTCCATCGAGAATATAATATGATGACCTACAGTCGAATGAACCTAGGGGTCACCCGTTATATCCTCTTTTTTCTTACTCTAAACAGGACCATATATGGGCATGTAATGAGGGAAAAGGAAGGAAGGGGGAGGGGAGGAGCTGGGAAAAGTGGAAAAAGAGTTGCCGAATAAGTCCACTAGGGCAGCAGTGCTTGTAGCTCGAGGCATCGAACCAACGACAGTCAAGTCCTTCGTCAACATCGAGTGTTCAAGGGTTCAGACGTCTGTTAAAACTGCAACGCCTTAGCTTTCGCCATACTCGCAGAATAGTTTATCGAAGCATGGTGTTTGTATCCGGGAACATCAACTTAAAGTAAGTATTCCTTTATTTCAGTATAGTATTTTGTGCAAATTACGGTTTGTAGATGTCATTTTACTTGAGTGAAATGCTACAATATTTTCATTTATAAACACATGTGAACGATCTAGTTTGTTGTGTACACGAACATTATTTTAAAACATTTGTTATATCGTATTTATTTTATTACCAAAATTATTATTAAGGGGCCCAAAAATAGAACCTTGCACAAGAAAACATCAACATAAGTTATGGCACTGCCTAGGACTCTTAGTTTAGTGGACTACCGATTGAACTAGTGTTGGTCTGTACAATAATACATTAGCATTTCTAGAAATAGTAGAGTTTTATATTTTCTTCTTTATTAAAAAAATACTTAAATGCTTAAAATGTAACTACTATGTTTTCACAAGACTAGAATTTGCCAACAATTTAAAAATAGGTTGTCAACTAAAATTAATTATCAGAACAAAAACATAAAAAAAATAATGTTTGTGTGCTTGACAGGGAAGGAGTGGTTTCTCATCTGGTTTCTTGGCGAAAGATGGTTTATTTATTTAAATTTCACCTACATCAGGGTATACTATTTTCGAAAATAGGGTTTATTTTACTATCTCATATAGAGAGAATATTATAAGAGTAAAAATATTTGGCCTCAAAATTTTGTTTTCACAATTCTGTCTGTCCCAATAATTATCTGTACATCTGTCTGAGGATACGGCCGAAACGGGTTGATGAATTATCTACAAAATCGATGTTCAGATGTTATGGTAATTTGCATACCTCAAGGAAATATCATAATTTTAATTTTAGATCTATAATTTAGTGTAGTTTACTTTGACCAAATATAAAACACATTGCTTCAAAGGCTGGCGAACTCTTTTCTTCCTATGACAGCAAGCTAAGCTGATAGGTCAACGTTGTTTCTATATTGTAACTGAGACAAAGAGGCCAACGCTGCCTCTCTATTGTAAGTGAGTTAAATATATATGTTAACACTGCCTCTCCATTATAAGAGAGTTAAAGATACAAGTTAACACTGTATTTCCATTGTAAGTGAGCTAAAGATACAAGTTAACACTGTCTCTCCATTGTAAGTGAGTTAAAGATACAAGTTAACACTGTCTCTCCATTGTAAGTGAGCTAAAGATACAAGTTAACACTGTCTCTCTATTGTAAGTGAGCTAAAGATATAAGTCAACACTGCCTCTCTATTGTAAGTGAGTTAAAGATACAAGTCAACACTGCCTCTCTATTGTAAGTGAGTTAAAGATACAAGTTAACACTGTCTCTCTATTGTAAGTGAGTTAAAGATACATGTTAACACTGTCTCTCCATTGTAAGTGAGTTAAAGATATAAGTCAACACTGCCTCTCTATTGTAAGTGAGTTAAAGATACATGTTAACACTGCCTCTCTATTGTAAGTGAGCTAAAGATATAAGTCAACACTGCCTCTCTATTGTAAGTGAGTTAAAGATACAAGTTAACACTGTCTCTCTATTGTAAGTGAGTTAAAGATATAAGTCAACACTGCCTCTCTATTGTAAGTGAGTTAAAGATACAAGTTAACACTGTCTCTCTATTGTAAGGGAGCTAAAGATATAAGTTAACACTGTCTCTCTATTGTAAGTGAGTTAAAGATACATGTTAACACTGTCTTTCCATTGTAAGTGAGTTAAAGATATAAGTCAACACTTCCTCTCTATTGTAAGTGAGTTAAAGATACAAGTTAACACTGCCTCTCTATTGTAAGTGAGTTAAAGATACAAGTCAACACTGCCTCTTTATTGTAAGTGATTTAAAGATACAAGTTAACACTGTCTCTCTATTGTAAGTGAGCTAAAGATACAAGTTAACACTGCCTCTCTATTGTAAGTGAGTTAAAGATACAAGTTAACACTGTCTCTCTATTGTAAGGGAGCTAAAGATACAAGTTAACACTGTCTCTCTATTGTAAGTGAGCTAAAGATATAAGTTAACACTGTCTCTCTATTGTAAGTGATTTAAAGATACATGTTAACACTGTCTCTCCATTGTAAGTGAGTTAAAGATATGTCAACACTGCCTCTCTATTGTAAGCGAGTTAAAGATACAAGTTAACGTTATCTCTCAATTGTAAGCGAGAGGATAGTTAATCCTTTCCCTCCCTTGTTTACGATAGGTTTTATATAGACCCCTGCAAACAAATACATTCGATCTTTTCTTAACATGTGTAGTGTTCACGTTAGTATTTTATTATACTTTAATAAATTGTGCAGAGTTTAAATATATGTATACATATTTGTTATTTTATACCTACTATGTATCAATAAAGCTATTTATTTTTCTATTAGCTCATCTACAAAAATTTTGGGCACAATATTTTCCACTACATTTTAGGTTGTTGCCCTAGAATTAAAAATGAGACATTTTATCATAATTGAAAATAGGCTTATAATAAATGTTCAGTATTAACATATTTTAGTATTTTTTTTCTTTTCATACTTTTATAGAGTTAAGGAATCTCTTACCCGGGTATATATCTAAAAGTTGAATTTTAAACAGCGGTGTCACCCTTTGACAAGTTTCCCTTTTGTACATGCAACTGCTCCAGACATATCGTATACCAAGAAAAGGGGGGTGATACGGAGGAAGGGGACGGAGAATTCATTCCAAAGCAACTTCCATAACTTTCCCAGGAACATATGCTATGCCCCGAATTTTTATTATCATCATCTCAAATAGTTCCGAAGATATCGTGAAGAGCACTAAACGGGATTAAGGTTCTCCTCTTCGAAATGCATATCGTGCACTTTTAGAACTAAGGGGTGTTTAACATCCCTTGTGAGAGTACAAGTCTCGCATCTGAGTCGACAATTGTTTGATATAAGTCGTAAAGGGTGCTAAAGAATGTTAGGATCATCCAAATACACCTAGAGCCATAGAACAATTTTATAAATAGGCAACATACACAACACATTTTAGTTAAAGATTCATACCCTCTTCGATGGCCGCATGGTCAAGGCGTTACTCTCGCAGTACACTAGGATGCCGATGACGCTCGGCGCTTGAATCTCTGTCGGCTTTAATGAGGGTGGTTTTTACAAAATGTTTTTACATTATCCTTCTATGCAAATACGGGCACACTTCCTCTAAATATAACCTTCCTAATCCCTAAAACCATTATTATAATTAATGCTTAAGTGTATAGCCTGAATGAGTAGTAAGACGCTACGCAAAAAGAATAAATATCTAAAGAAAGTCCTTGACTTACGCGGTTAATTCATGTGGGAGGTTTCCACGCAAGTTGTGAAAATACATACCTAATTATAAAGTTGCTTAAAAACGATTGATTTTTTAAATATATGTAATTCTTATGAAAATAAAACTACAAAATACCATGTAGGTTTAGTAACAGGACACAGCTAAATGGCGATGATACTATCATATGTGGGTCATCTTAGTAGGAACTATGTCTATTAAAGGTGTGTGAAGTACACATGTTCAATTCTAATCGAATATTTCACTTTATAGACACTACGTTTATCAATGCTCAAACTCTGATTTATAATCTGTGTTTAAAATCATTATGACCTGCTTCAGTGGCCGCTTGGTCTAACGTGCTACTCTTTCAGTAGGGTCGACTGCCAATGACGGGGAGATCGAGGTTTGAATCTCAGTCAGGTGTACTGAGGGTGTTTTGGATAAAACAAACAAATCAACAACTCTACCTCCACGAAAATGTGGGGACACTTCCTCTAAATATAACCTCCCTAATCCCTAAAACCTTCAGCGTAATTAGTATATAAGCGTATAGCTTGAACGGGTAGTAAGACGCTATGTTAAAAAAAAGATTAGTCAGACAAGAAAATACAGTAGGTTAATATGGAAAATACTTAAATTTTTGTACTTAACCCGCTTCAGTTGGCAAATGGTCTAAGGCATCAGTATATTGTTAGATTGACCTGTTTATAACGTGGAGACCGGGCTTTGTATCCCATTTGGGTTCGCTAAGTGTATTTTTTTTAAAATGGTTTCCCACTTTCCTTCTACACAAATTCAGATATATCACCTCTAAAATACTTCCTTCCTCATACCTACCCTATTAGAGTAATATTCAAATATGCTTATAATCTGAACAGGTAGAACGACTCAAGAATGAAAAATATTTTGACTAAAAATATTCCTTTTGTTCGCTTAGAGCTTGTGTGAATATTTCTACTTTCATTATTTATGCAAAGTTTCCAATATTGTAAAACGTATTTATAATCTTATTTATTGCATCTCATATTAAATAATAAATGATTTTATGATTTTCATTTTGTATACATTTATATTATAAATTCATAATAATACTTTATGGCAAGTCTCAAATACAAATAATTATAAGTTATTAGTAAGTTAAGTTCACACCACTCAACACATTTAAAAAATTCCCGACATTTAATATTATCTCAAAATAACTTCAATGAATTATTATTCAGTATCCTCTTTTAAATGTAGCTGACGCTTACCTCAAACCAATCAAGAAATTCAATCTACGTTTCAATTTCTGCGCAAGTCTGCTAAGTTTTATAACTTTTCTTCTAATTGCTGTAACTTCCATCTTCTTAATTGAGTGAACAATCATTTTATCCTCATTACTGTCACATGAATTATTCAGAGATATATAAAGAACTTCTGCATATTATTTTTAATACCAAAAAAAGATAATATTACTTTCATTTAAATTCCTCTTTCTTCCATATGACTTACAACTTTGCCCGAAGCAATCAAGTTAATAGCATTATCTTGGACTTTGCCTGCGGCTCATTTAACTTCCTTTTTTTTTATAAAAGTAAAAAAGTACTCTTTAGAGATCTCTGCCATTTCAAGGATTTATTCAGTTTTTTTTCCCTCCTTTGGGATATCGTTTGGATAAAAACCAGAGGTTGAGGTCACTTTATTTATCTACGTATCAATCTTTCAGATAACATCTTCTAGTTTTTTATTATTATATAAGAATCCGGTACGGTTGGGTTAGTATTTAGCATACCTAAATTTTATCCTGAAGGCATTTATTTGATAGATTATATTATATACTTTACAACAATATTTTGATTTAGCCTACTATATTTGTGTACTTAATTAAGTCTATAGGTAAAATGGCCGCTTACCTCAAATGTCTATCAAGGTGTAATTTAATCAATGGGAAATAATAATAATAATAATAATTATTATTATTATTACTAGCACAGCGTCTTACTACCCGTTCGGAGTATACGCACTTATTGTTGTGGTTGTGAAATGAAATGGAGGAGCTACAGTTTAACGTGGAATCCGAACCACGGTGGAGGCCTGGCATTCCACACATTAACAAGTTGTGATTAATACACGTCTTCTCAGAGGTGAAGGAAGGGTTTGGCAATCAGATAAATCTGTGCCGGGACCGAGGATTGAACCCCGGAACCTAGCACAGGAGTCCGACACCTTACTCCTAGACCACCAGGTCACCTAATGGGAAAATTAATAATATGCACCACTAGCAAATACGTATTATAATTCACGTTCTAACTTTCTCTCAAAGAAAGGCTATAATCGTGAAAATGTTCTACTTCGAGATTATGCTGGATCTTGACTCTTTATGTGCTCTCGAATTAAAAAAATAAGTTATTCTTGGGGCGACAGCCTCAACGGTTAAACTTTTTGGGAAAATAGTGATTTTAATTCTAGCACCAAATACTTAACACCACGTCTTACTACCCTTTCAAGTTATACGCTTAAGTGCTAATTACGCCAATGGGAAGGATGAATATAGAGGATGTGAATCCGCATTTGCGTGGAGGGAGCGTGGAAGACTATTTAGGAAAAACCACCTCCATTTCACCCGAGATTCGAACCTCAATTTCCCCATCCTCGTCAGTCTATCTCAACACGAAATTAGCGTGTTAGCTAACTACGCCACCTAGGCGAGTTCAAGCATTAAAATTATGGGTAGTTTACGGATGACTGAATTTTGTATTTAAAAGTTTTGAAAATGGTTTTAAAGGTTTTGATTAAAATATATATTTGTGTAGTGTATTACATGAGAAAAAACAATGTTTACTTCTTTTTGAAGAAGAATTAAATTGAGCTTAATTAATGGTTATTTTCATAGATTTGAAATGGTTCTATAATGTCTCTAACAATTTTATTTAAAATTACTATCCAGGGAGTGTTTTATATTCTAAATAACTTTTCAAACTAAATCTTTAAGAGATTTTTGAAAAATTTCAAATTTTCTAAAATGTGTTATAATCAAGTTATTTTTAAATTAATTTATTTTTAAAAAAATACATTTATAATCTATGTATCATGAAAAATTGTTTTCAAATACCGATTTTAAGCAAAATAGTTGTGGATATTTCCAAAAATTTCTAATTTTTCCAAAAATCAATTAACTATAAACTAATATGTAACATGGAATTTCTAAGATAAAAAAATACAAACTGATGTAGGATATATTGTAAAATACCTACCAAATATTGTAATGATCCTCAACTTTATATTCAATTTTTTTTTCCAAATTTAAATTTTTATTTGGTGTAAGTTTTTATAGACCTACTCAGCCATTTTGTTTTATTTAATTTAAATACTTTTTATTTCATTCTATTTGGTAGCCACAACACACTAGCCCTGTGTTTATTTAATGGTACTGTCTTTTCCAGTAATCAGATTTTAAAATTTTTCGTAATGTAATGCTCTTTTGTTCAGGACGGAGGAAGTCCTGACAAAGAATAACGACATCACTTTATGCTGGGAACATAGCTTGTGAGAACGTGGTTTGGCAAAATCTCAATATATCTAAGTAATCTTTGTGTAAAAATGGCGTAGTATTTTATTTAAAGAATAACTAATTATTTTCAGAATTAATATAAATAAAGAAATTTAAATTAAAAGATGTTTTAGTGAAATAATAATTTATATCCAACTAAATGTAGAATCTGCGACTCAGAAGAGCATGGCGTCATGGAATGTTGCCAAAGTTAAACAAATTTTAATAAATTCAATAAATGATAATAAAATTGCTGGTTAGTAATGACAAAGGAAAGGGTTACAATAATTGGAACCCACCGCTGGGCAAGTATAATCACGTAATCAGCCATAATATCGGTTTTGAAACAAATTGTTAGAGGCCGATTAAAAAATCTCTCAAAATACAAAAAAATCAAAATAATTACATGTCCTAATAACAGGCTTAGATTAATTTCATGCTCATTTTTTCATTGTACAACTAGCTTCTTGAAAGTCAGCCTACCTTTTTCATTAGCACGGCGTCTTACTATTCGTTAAAATGTTATACACTTATATGCTAATTACGCTAATGGGTTAGGGACGAAGAAGGTTGAATTTATAAGAAATGTACCCACATTTTCGTGGAGAGAGTGGGTAACCATTAAGGAAACCACCTTCAATACACCCAACCAGGATCGAACTATGATCTCCCCGTAATAGGTAGTTTAGTGTATTGCGAGAGTAGCACCTTAGACCATGTGGCCACCGAAGTGGGTCGAATTTCTACTGTATATTTAAAACTGTATTTAAACATATGTATGCCTACTGTGCTTAAAACTTATTCGATATCGGTAGTTTGTTATTTTTTTATCTCCTTACATATATTCTCTGGCGCCTCTGATCAAATTTGTTTAAGTTGTTTACAGGCCTGGATCAAATGCAACCTACCACTAGACTCTCACCATTCACTGTATCGTGTCCAACATGGGCTCTGTGGACAACAGTGAAACGAAAAAGAACAAACATCCTCAGAATACTCGCATTCCATTATCGTAATGAAGAGTCGAGATGTTATCATCACGTTTCTTTAAAATAGACACTACCTCAGTTGGTCACTAACTATTTTAAATTTTTATTTTGTTTTCATTGGTGTTTCTTAGTTTAATTCATTCAGTGACATGCTTCAGTGGCCACATGTTCAAATGCAACACACTCGTGTTAGACTAAACTGCTGAAGACTGGGTTTCAATCCCGGTTGGATACAAGAAGAATTTTTCTTAAATGGTTTTACACTCTCTATCCACTCACATTCGAGTGCACTTATTCTAAACCAAACCTTCCTTACCCCTAACACATTAGTGTAGTTAATAGATAGGTGTACAAACCAGACGGGTAGTAATACATGGTGCTAAAAAAATCATCCTGTGGCCCACATCAGTGGACAAGTGGACAAATTCACCAGACACGTCTTATCTGTTTTGCTAGTGGTAGGAAGGTCGGGATTCAAAACCTGGGCTGATGTGTTTAGTTTTTTTACTTCAAATGATTTCCCAATCTTTCTTCATGGAAATGCGGGTACACATTTTATAAAAGAAATATCCCTCATCCCTACTGCATTAGCCTGATTATAATGCGAACAGCCCAGAAGGTTAATAAGGGGTGGGGGTGAAAAAATTTACTTTGCCATAGTTCATTTGGGTAGAGGATATAAGATCACTCCCTAAAACCACAGTTTGTAATTAAATCATAACTCGCCGACTCTAAATAATGCTTTTACTTTACTCTACCATTATGAATAGTTGTGTAGGCAGTATTAGTGCATTTGTATGAATTATAACACTAAACACTTAATTTAATAAGTGTGTTTTAATTGCTAAATTTGTCTAGATCTTATAGCTAATGTAAAAATCGTAGAAATCATGACTTAAAGATATTCTAATAATTGGTATAGTTCTCAAAAGTATGTGGTTACTTAAACCCTTATTTTTATAAGAATCCTCTTTTCAACAACCAACAACGATTAAAGTCACTAAAATTTTACTTTCTAGATTTATGTCTTAATTGATTTATTAACTACTAAGTTTATCTAAAAGCTATAAACAATTTCCCGGTATCGTGTATCTTTACATTACATCCGTCACTGTGGAAACATGAGTTTCCAATTTTCAAATAATGAGTGTAGCGTGTCAATCATGTAAGGTTGACACCTACACAATTAGGCTACGTAAAAATACGAAATTATAATAATTATATTGGCAAAATCCAAAGAAAATTATTAGATTTGAGATATTTAATAATAATATCCTTCAAAACCTACTGTTAGCGACTGGATGGAATTGGATATGACCCACGTACTCCCAATAGAAAATAGTACGAAGGATTTTAATAATAAAAATCAGCATAAAAATACTAAACTTATAATAGTGGAATCCAAAGAAGATAATTAACGCTAATACATTCAGGAATAATATGCTTCAAGACTTACTCACCGTTGCTGGATGGGATTGGATAAGGCCAACATGCCTTCTAGGAAAATATACAAGTATGGCGACGAGGGTGTTTCCAAACACATCCGTTCACTACATCTCCTGACATGAAAAATATCTCAACTAAGTTGGGATCGCTCCCACGACCCTCGAGTGCCACTGTTGTGGTGGCGTGTATTCGAACCTCCCCTTTACATCACCCCTCAACCTCCAGTCCTTCCTATCACCACATGTGTTATTACGCCTTTTCTATTTCTTTTTTTGTTCCGTTCTAGTCAGATAAAGGGTATAAAATAAGTGACTCTCGGATTTACCTCATGGTATTCAATTACATCACGTTGTTGAAGAAGGAACCTCTCTCTACGAAGGAACCAGTGGACATGGAGTGTTGGGCGTGGTTCTCACCACCGCGCCACCGAGTAAATTCCTCTCTGATATCCTAAGTATAGAGGCGACGTTAATAAGTCAATCTGACTTATTGGTCTAGTTTAAAGACTAGGAAATGTTTATTAAGTCCTTCTGACTTTTTGTTTATCTGAATTGTGTCCTTCAGACTTAGTACAGTCGAGACGACTATTATGTTTATTTCAATTTCTTGTTTCAGTCAGAGTGACTAGATTTTGGTTTTGTGTTATTCCAACTCTGTTGGTGTAGTCACAGTGATTCTAATGTTGCTTAAGTCCTTCAGACTTGTTTTATTGGTCCAAGAGACTATGTTTTTTTCTATATCCATATGATATAGCTTTGATGTAGGAGCCTTGAGCTCCAGATGTAATAAGGACTTAGTCCAAATGGTTGCTATTCTCTACGAGCACTATATTTCCCCTTTTAGTTCTTAAGGCTACACACTTGTTTTTATGGCTACAACCAGGTTGTCTATCCTTTTTCTTGGATCTAATGGGGTCAATGTGTTCAATGTGTTGAATCATTCTTGTTGCCATGCTTCGCGTGTGGTATTGGCTTGGGTGCGTAAAGCGCGGAACTCCGCTCGTTTCCATATGGAGTCCGCGCAGATAATACCTTTTTTCTCTTTGCCCGTTTTTGGCACCTATTGACTGAGTATTAGTATTGTATGAATTAAATTAGTGCTGTACCTCAGGGAGTGGGTCATTAAATACATGTACTATTGAATACTCTGGCAGTACCAATAGGTAAAGGACCGGCCATAGTACTATCTTGTGTTGACACCTGTATGTTAGCCATATACCAATGTAATCAACTAACCTTTCTATTGCTATTCATTATACAATATCTATTAAGTATTTTTATTAAGTATTTTTCTTAAGTCCCAATCAAGCAAGCTAGCTTAAATTATAAATGTGTTAATACTACTATATGTAAATGATTTCCAGTTAATTTTTGTTTGTTATCACCTCACTGTTTTTCTTTTAGAATCACCTGACCGTATCCTAGCGTCAGTTCAGCTGTTTTGTTATTGAACATTGCTCTTCAAGCCTACTGCATTTGATCTTGATGTCTAGAACTATTGTTTGCCCGTGTCGCAACAAGACAGTATTAATTTGGAACTTCTAACTTATGATCTTGTATATCTATTGTAATCAAACATATCTTTTATTTTTATGTTATAATAAGTCTATTATTGCTATTCTAATCTTTTTATTAATCTGGTTAAAATACTTCCCTTATAGCCCCATTAATAATTTCACAATCAAATGGTGCATGAGCATCTTATGAAAATCAAACTGTAGCTTATGTCTGATCCCTTAGCTAATCTGGCTTCACGTCTGCCTATGGAACTAAAGGTTCCGTGCTCTCTTACCACCGCAAAGCTGGATCGTCAAGCAAAATTGATATCACGTTATGCAAACATGAAGATGCCAACCGCTTACGGGAATGGCAAATGAAAGATAAACTTACGATTGGTGACCACAATCTCATCTGCTTCGAGCTGACCTCTGGGGTGGAGGGGAGTATAGGGGATGTAGTGATAAGAAAAATATTTAATATTGTAGCATCGGATGGTGTACCATAGACTCTAAACAACAACAAGGCGCTGGCTTATCCCGTTTTCCCGCTGCCCGAGGCTCCATGCAAGATAGACACAAGTCGGACGTAACTTCGCGGGACCGAAACAAAACTAATACTAACTTGAAGAATGGGACGCAAATCAGCGATGCCCGTAAAGTGGACTGACTGACGCAATGCGGATATCCACATCGGGAAGATTCCCGACCGGCCACGAACTTCCCCGAAGTTCGTCTTAGGCATGCGCAATATGTTCCCTAGCGATCCTGAATGTTTTCCCCCCTATGTCTCCCGTCTTTTCCCCCTCTGTGGCTGATTGTATTTATACGGGCATCTGAGCCTACTATCGATACAATTGGGCCTTAACCGTACTAGGAGAAGGAGAAGCTCCGGCTTCATTCGTATTATAATGTAAGATCTAAATTACTTTCTGGCAACTTTAACTTCGCTTTCTGTTAAAATTAATTATTCAAAATTCTTTTTTGGCGTCATTTCAATTTATCTTTAAAATATGGAGCATAGTAGTAAATTTAATCTGACCTTGTTGATATCGATTAGTTACAGGGTATTGGCATCACTATGCGAGTCGAGTTGTAATCCTTGCTGGATAATAATCGATTACTAACCTTTGAGAGATATCGATTTTCTTTACATCAATTTAGAATGTGTTTTTAACTTGATATTTCTGTGAGAAATATTTAAATGCATGTTCGCGGGAACATTGAGTTGGTTGAACTTAGGATTAACTTTTGTACCTTTGCAAAAGACTCGTGACTATTTAATGTTATGAATTATTCGGAGTAAATTTGTGGATACCAAATTAGGGTAATTTTCTTATGTTTAGTTCAAGGTGGTTATTAAGTGTAAATACGCTTTGGTATTTAACTGTTAATATATAAACTATATTATTGTAAGCTTTTTCTTGTAACGTATCTTAATCATCACAAACATTATGACTGCCATTAAAAAAAAAAGGAACCAAAGGCTATTAATGTTTTGTGGCCTATCTACTCTGTCGCCGCTAAAGTAAAGTAAATGATTATTCCTTTGGTATGAACTTTGTAAAATCTACTGATAATACTATAGCATTTTTACGACCTTTTGGTGAATACCATAAATATTATACAATTATATATATTACAACTATATTTGATGTACAATATTTAATCATTTTAAATAAATTTGATATTCTATATTCTACAAATATCTTCTTGACATGATTTCTTCCGTAATATAAGATTTTCCAACCATATCCTAGGTATACGAGAGTATATTTATGTAAGTTTTCTAATATGGTGAACATGATGAGCAGTATATATCCTTTACCTTCTCTTGAGATGGACTATCCATATATATTACTCTGCGACAGGTGGGAGTTGCGAGGTCTGATGTTTTGAATGTTGTCTTTAAACATTAAAAGGACAGAACTCCTTGCTTTCACTCCTGATGTCCCCCCTTTTATTTGTATGTACCTTTCTTGTAGTTTGAGCCTCCACCCCGTTAGGATGGTTCAATATGAGGAAAGTTGTCTGGGAATTTTTTTGAAATGAGTTGGTATTACTGACGCAGGTGTCAAACGGGGACAATGTCGACAAGAAAGCGAGACAGCTCACACAGGCTTTGCAAGAGGCCAAGCGGTCGGCCACTTCCCTACAAAGGGAGGGGAACAACAAACCTTTGAACGACCTCCTGCAGAGACTGAGTCAAGAAGCAAGGAAATTATATCAGAAACTCGAAGAGCCAGGGTGATGGTGCACGTTACTGAACATTTACAGGAGAAAGCAGAAGATCTTTGAAGAAAGACTGGTAGTCGTGAAAGAAGCAAGTCCGGGAAGGTATGTAAAGGAGTGGCTAACTATCAAATCATGATGTGTTCCTTTTCAAATAGTGAATGGTAAGATAAGACCCCCAACGGCGATAATGACACTGCAGAAACAAGATGGTGGCATGAGTTCCTGCTGGGAAGAATCCGCCAGATTTCTACTATAGATATTGCTTTCTGATTGCACCAAAGAAGAAGAGGATGAGCTACAAAAGAGGACAAAACGATTAATGACGGACGTCTACAGAAAATACACATAAGTGAATCCAGTAAACTAGGAGAAAATTGTGATGCTCATATATAAAATGAAAAAGAATAAGGCAACTGGACCTGCTGGTATCAGAGTCGAGGTGCTAAAACATATCGCGGAACAGAATTACCATTTTTGTGGCCCTGCTCATAAATGAGTGTCTGGTACAAGGTAAAGTACCAACATTTTTTAAATATTGTGAGGTAGTCGTTCTGAATTAGGGTGAAGACAAGGACCCCTCCTTCCTAAATCGTATTGACTGATATTCATAATGAATATTTGAGCCCAAATTCATAAAAATGTACCATGTGCAGGATTAAATAAACACCGAGAAGAACTAGGCATTCATGGAAGGAAATCTGGATTTAGGAAAGGGAGATTCACTGGGAACGTGATTATAGATTACACATGAGCAAAATGCACGGTCAGGATATTCGTAGACATCTTGAGGTACTTTCAAAGTCTATGGTGACTGGCATTCTTCAAGGTGCTTAGCAAAATAAGATGTATTGGAAAACTGCATCAGAGATTCCAGGACTACTGCCTGAAGAGAAGACTACCTTGAGGTGTTCGGGAGTGTGGCTAAACAAATAACTGACCAAGGGGTGTACCCAATGGTCAGTAATCAGACCCGTGTTTTGGTATATTAGTTTGGAACTTGGACTAAGATAAATAGAGTCGATCCCCTGGACAGTGGGACTGTGGTCTTTGCAAATGATATCAAGTCTGAAAATATACAGTCAAGTCATTAAGCGTAAAGAAATGACGTGATACTTAGATGTACCACCAGATGAAAAATGGAACTTTCAGGCATACATGAAACAAGTATGTGGTAAAGTCAAGAGGACTATGCATTAAGTTTAGTCTTCCAATGAATACAATAAAGAGGTACCATGAGGTTATATTTGTTTCAATAGTGGACCATGGAGTGAATGCATGGGCACACGGGTTTAATAATTTGCTGCTGGCTGAGACGCTAAAGAGGGCACAGGGGCATTCTTCTGAGGCTCTCTGGATCATACTTGACCACACGGGTGCATTAAATGTCATACTGGGTGTCTGTCCACTTGATTTGAGAGGTAAAGTATACTGACTGTAGAAAGGCAACATAGGAAGAACAGAAGACATTTTAGGAGAGGGGACAGCCCCCTTCGAATAGAGCCGTGATGTATGTGTGGCAGAGAAGACGGATGGGTTGCGATAAAGGGATAAGGGTGTTCAATTTATTCCAGAACGTGCAAGAACGGGGTAGAATTGAAGCCAGGGCCTTGTCAACTACATCACGGGCCACAGGCTGTTTAGTTCACTTCTCTTAGCAGAGGGCTGACCGAGACTAGAATATGCGACTGCGGAGAAGTAGCCACAACCAGAATATGTGGTATGGGAGTATCCTACCACCCAATAACTGAGGACACAGCAACAGTACATACTTCAGGAGGCCCAAGTGTAATTCATATTGCAAAAAGGTGCCCTACGGAAACAGGTTGACAAAGTCATGACTCTTATTTCACTAAAGTACAAAGAAAACTACTTGGAAATATTAAATACTGAAGAATGACGGAAACAAAGAGGGACAAACGATGATAGACAAGAAGAGATGGACTAAAATTAAAAACATACAGAGGATAAACTGAATTCACAAGTCTTAGGATGAAAGACAAGACTAAAAATGAGAGATAATAAAGCCTTGAACCTTTACCTAGAATTCTGAAGGGCAAATATATAAGAACAAAGGACCATACAAAGAGATGGAAGTAACAACACCAAAGTTCCTCATGACCCTGGCTCACATGGATATAAAATATAACATGTGCCAGAGCCGACGGGTGTCTCAGATCATCATCGCTCTCTTGAGAGACCAACCGCATTAACAATAACACCAGTAATAGCTCACCATAAAAGCTGCAAGAACAACTTTAATAAATACAGCTTAAATTACAGTAAACTACATTAATTTTAAGTTAGAATAGGGAACTAGGGGGGCTTAGATAGGAATAAGTTTTAATTATTAGTACTAATGATTGATTGTGGGTGATGGTAATTTAAATAAAAGAATGAATATTCAAATTAAAAAGAATACTAAAATCCTAGGGTGTGGCATAATATGACCCATCTTATATTACAAGATGACGGGTCAAGATATCAGTGGAAACTGAAATTGAAAATGGCATCATGTTCTCTTCCTATCATGACCGAAAAAATGGTTATTGTGGAAATTGGTGTCTTCATCTTCATAGTGATGAGATTACGACTGGGGACTGAATGTTGTGTCTATTTTATATTTAGTTTTGTTTCCAAGTCGTATGTTGATGAAATAATTTGATCTAGAAGGTATACGTTAAATACCCAAAATATATAGTTTTAAATACCTTTATTTACTTTTTGTTTAAACTTTGCTATGTATTTTAACTTCATCAAACGCTAGTAATTAATTTTGAAATAGTATTTATTTCCTAAAATTTCATATTAATCAAACACTTTTGGTTTGTTAACAGTAACTTTAGTTTCTACTGATAGTTTAAATGTTACTAAAATACAAATTTAATGTATTCATCCACCTCGAAAATACGTTTTGCCACTTTTAACAGCGTAGTGTAATCTAATCCCTTGTCAATGTAACAATATACTTTTTCAAGAATGACGACAGTTTATTTTAAACTGTGACAGTAAAAGCCAATGTCACAGTGACTGGACAGTAACACGTGTCACTTAACTATAAATTATATTCTTTTCACAACAAAGTCCCCTTCAAAATATAATTCTCTACATACAGTATGTGTTCAACACATGATAAAGTAAAGCTTGGAACAGCTATAAATTATTTCAAAAATATTGACTGGTTCTACTCGATAGAAGCCTCCTGATGGATTCGCTTGAGCACAAGGGGGGATTGTGTCACAGCAAAAAACTCTTTTTGTGGTCATTGTGCGCGGCTATCACGAGATCAAACTGATCGACAAGTGAGCGGATAGTTTATGAAACGAGGATTATAATAACGTCCAGCATTTTAGCTTAATCGGTATAGTGTATGTCTATTAGGTTAAGAAACCCTGGTTTGATTCCCGGTATAATAATAATAATAATATTTAGCACCGCGTCTTACTAACCGTTCGGGTTATACGCTTTAAGTACTAATTACGCTAATGAATTAGGAATTGGGAAGGTTGAATTAGAAGAAGTGAACCTGCATTTTCATGGAGGAAGAGTGGAAAACCATTAAGGAAAAACCACCCCAGTTCACCCGACCGAGATTCGAACCTCGATCTCCCCGTCCTCAGCAGTCGAGCTTCAACACGACAAGCGCGTTAGCCAACTACGCCACCGAGGCGGATTCCCGGTATTACTGAATAATGAGTCTTTGGTGGTTGCCTCAGGATTCGGCGTTCGTGGGTTCAAACCCAGATGGGGTCGACGGATTTTTCTTGAGCGACACAATTATGTAGCACAATCTTCTTTGGATGGGAAATAAAGCCACTGGTCCCATGTAGATCGTGGCATGTAAAAGAACTATGGGAGGTTCAGCCAGAATTGGTAATCCATTTCGCTCCCGCTCTTAGAAATTCTCGTTTGATGATATAATGAGTCGGTTCAGAAAGTGCACGTTAAATATCTTAAATAATGTTTTTCTTAAATCTCATTTTCATCTTCCTGTATTAATTGATAGCCAACAATCGAGACCTCTATCAGGCTAAACTGAAGTTACAAAATAACATATGGTTTGCAAATTAAAAAGTAATGAATACTCCATGTTTGTATTCAGGTGATTACAATAAACACATTTAATAGACAAAATATAAGGAGGAAAACAAGAAAAAAAAATGATTCAGTAACAGTAATCATATTTAGGGAACAGTTCACAATAAACAAACAGTAAGTAATGATACGAGTGTTTCTTAAATAACTCTCTAATTGTGGTTCTTTTTTAATGTTAAAAATAAAATTCAGGAAATCTGGAGTTAACGCTGTTTGTACAGAGGCAGAGAGGGTTGAGTTTGTAAGAGTTAATGATATAAAATATTGTATGATATATATAACAGCATGAAAAGGCACAATAATGCTCACGTGTTTGTGAGCGTGTTGGTGAGAAAAGTTTCCATTAAAAATATAAAAAACAAAAAAGACCATCACAATAGAGTCTTCTCGAGAAGTAAGTTTTGAGCCCTAAAAAGTTTCGAATTATTATAAAAATGGTTGAAAAATAATTTATTATAGAAAGCAGCGACAAATTTGCGTTGAACATTTTCCAATTTGAGATTTCAGTTAAGGTGATGGAATTCCACGGCAAACTAGCATATTCTGGATATTAAAAATGTTAATAATAATAATAATAATAATAATAATAATACAAAAATATTATAATTACATTTACCTCAACAAGAACGCCTGGTTTAGATCTAGGATTAATTGGTCAAATGGGGCAGCTACCACCGTATCAAGGACGAGGGGTGGAGGAGTGGGGTGACCTTAGTGAAAATCTCTCTTTTCCCCATAGATTCACTACTATAAGGAGAAGAAATTAGAATTTTAAATCTACCCAAATTTGCTTGGAGGGAGAGTGGAAAAGCATTTAGGAAAAACACAACGTAATTAGTACATAGGAGTGCAATAAAAATGGTTAGTGGTGTGAAAATAATATATCTACAGAGTAAACCACCATTGATTCGAATAGCAGATGAAGAAGGGGAGAGGTATAAAAGGGGTTTTGTTTCGTATTGTGTGTCGAACATTTGGTCCTAATATAAAATTGGCTTAGCCCAGATCAATCTATGGTGTTTCCAATGCGGTATGTCTTCTGGCATGAGCTAGAGCAAATTGTTACTTTCAATAATCTGTCCAAGTCTCACTTCTGGCTCTCACAAATATGAAAGTGGTAGAGGTATGAACGATACTAGAATACCATTCCATACACATCCGGTTCCTTTGATGATTAGAGTGCAAGTGTCACTTGTTGGGTCATTTGATGTATTCATTTCCGTGAGATTAGCAGACTGATATTTAATAGTATCTTATGGCTCAGTGAGGAAAGCAACGAGTAACTATCTTACTCCTCATTTCTCTAGTGCACTTTTTCAGTGCTGTCTAAGTTTTTATAACTGACGACCGAACTGTTGAACATCCAGACGAATATTGATGTTATGCTCTTTAAGATTGAACTAATGATCGTTGACTTACTGAAAAAACACACTTTATGATCAGTCGGACTCAAAACTATAACAACTATAACAATCAGCCATCAAGTGTCCAGCGCTGAGCACATACTACCTATACAAAGAGAGACGTCACGTGGCGACATATTTCCAACACAGTAAAACAATAAATTATTGCCCTACAATGTAATAGCTAGTTCAAATGTTGAAACGACATTTATTCGATCGTCAACAAAAACATTTTATAGGACAGTGAACATTATTTTAGCTTCAACCTCAACTAAATACTGTTAATTGATAGTAAGATTGTATCTTTTTTTATTCCTTTCTCCTTATTTTATAAACTACTTTTATTCTACGACTCCGACATGTTTTGGTGATTCTACACCATCTTCAAGCTTGAGGAAAAACAATTTTATTTCAAATTAGTGTATAAAAGTATGTTATAAAATTGTTAATTATAAAATTAAACATTAAAAATGGAAATAGTTAAGAGAAAATATAATGTGATATACGAAATATTGAATAGTTAATCATTTAAATTAACATTTATTAAATTAAATTAGCTCCTTACCAAATAAACATGAATATTATTAGAAACAAATACTGTTTGCTGTAAAATAGGTGAGCAGTTTACGTTGCTCAACGTTAAATCAAGTAAAAAGCTATTAAGTTTCCTCAAGGGCGTGCCTATGGAGGTCAAAAGAGTTAGGGTCAATTGGAGAAACTAGCCCCTTTTCTTTCTCACAAATAACTCAAATATTTTCATTAAAAGATTAAAACATATTAGGTACAACTATAAGGATTGTAAGAAACTCAGAATATACAAAACAATATGGGCGTGTAACGTATTCTATTATCTTTCATGACAAAAATATATTTAGGATGTTCGAAAACAAGGGGCTTAGGAAAATATTTGGTCCATAAAGAGATGAGGCTACTGGGAGGTAGATGATGTTACATAATGATGAGGTGTATACCCTGTACTCATAACAATACATGTTTAGGCTAATAAAGTATCTTAGATTACGGTGGGCAGGACATGCATGGGAGAATCTAGAACCATGTCCAGGGTATTGATTGGCAAACCCAATGGGAAGAGACCATTGGGGAAATCTAGAGCTGTGGTTCCCAACCTGGGGGCGATCGCCCCCAAGTGGGCGATTTGGGTTATCAGGGGGGCAATAAATGAGTGGGGGCGATTTCGGGGCGATGAGTATTCAAAGGGGGAAAAATTAAAATAGTACTGTACAGTAGAAGTTGCCGGGTAGCACGAGTCACTGACTATTCTCAGCCGGCGAGTTCACTGCACTCACCCCTCTTCACAGTCCCCCACCTGTTGTTGTTCAGCGCGGCCGACTGGTGACTCAACCCCCTCCCCCTCCTGCCAACACAACACACTTGCCATTGTCCTACATTCGTCTTCAGTCTTCACTAGCCTTTGTGTGCCTCACCATCAGTTTTTGTGAGTGTCTTTTCTGTTTTTGTGCGTTTGTTTTGAAGTGTAGAAGTTCATGCCCAATGGATTCAAAAAAGAAGAAGTGTCGTCAATACTCAGCTGATTATTTAAAAGTCGGCTTTATCACGTCACCGCAAAATGTGCAGTTTCCACATTGTCTTTTGTGCGATAAAACATTTACTAGTAATGAAGCCATGAAGCCTTCGCGAATGAAAGATCATTTATCAAGAGTACACAGTGATAAAGTGAGTAAAGAACTTAGTTATTTTCAACACCTCAAAGCCAAAGCTGTTAAACGGCCTAATGTGAGTGAATTATTTAAAAAACAAGCAACCGATATTGACAAAGGTCTTCTTGCTTCTTACGAGGTGTTTTTATTGATCGCTAAATGTGGTAAACCTCACACAATTGGCGAAACTCTTGTTTTACCGGCTACCAAAAGAGTTGTTGAAATTATGCTAGGCGAGGGCCCTAGTAATAAGATAAGTCAATTGGTTCCTTTGAGCAACAATACTGTTTCCAGGCGAATTGACGAAATGGCCACAGACGTTGAATCCAAACTCACCAATTTGTTGAAAAAAAGTAAATTTGCATTGCAGATTGATGAATCAACTGTGATTGATAACAAAGCAATTTTATTAGCTTATATGAGGTTTATCAATGAACAAAAGGAAATTACCGAGTAAATGCTGTTTGCTAGAACTTTGATCACTGATACGAAGGGATCGTCGATTTTTAAAGTGGTACAAGATTATTTTGAGGAAAAAGAGATTCCCCTAACAAACGTGAGCGCTTGCGCAACAGACGGTGCTCCTGCCATGTCAGGTCGTCATGCTGGGTTTCTAGCCCACCTTAAGAAAGAAGTGCCAGAGGTCATCACTATTCACTGTGTCATTCATCGTCAACACTTAGCTGCGAAAAAATTGAGTGGTGTCCTGCATGAAACCCTAAAACTGGTCATTACTGGTGTCAACAAGATTAAAGCTAATTCCCTCAATGACCGTCTGTTCCGACAACTTTGCGATGAAAATGATGAGGAATTCGAACGCTTGCTTCTACATACGGCCGTGAGGTGGCTTTCCAAAGGAAACTGTTTGCGCCGTTTCTTCGAATTATTTGACACGGTTACTGAGTTTCTCGACACGTCTGATCCTGTTTTAAGTGAGAATTTGAAGCAACGCAAGTTGGAACTTGCGTACCTTACAGATATTTTTGAAAAAATGAACGAAGTCAATATAAGGCTTCAAGGAAACAAGATGAACCTTATCAAGGCCAAAGGAATTATTTCATCATTCATCGCCAAGTTTGATATTCACAAGGTAAATATTGGCCGTAAAGAGCTGATTCAGTTTCCGACCCTTAAAAAGTGTTCAGTGTCAGCTAACGGGACTCCTGAACTCCCAGAAGACAAAATCCTAATTTTTACTGATCACCTTGACCAGTTAAAAACTGACATGGAATTAAGATTTGAAGATTTGACCAAGTTACAAATTCCTGATTGGATTCTAGATCCATTCTCGTTTGAAGCTGTGGATAAGCTTGATAACTCTTTGCAGACAGAGTTTCTAGATCTGAAGTATGACTGTGAGGTGAAAATCATTTTCAAGCAGAGCAGTTACGAGTTAGTATGGGTGAAGCTTATCGACACTTATCAACAACTGTGGGGAAAAACTGAACCACTTCTCATCTCGTTCCCGTCAACATATTTAGTTGAAAAAGGATTTAGTTCTGTTGTCCAGCTCCTCACAAAACAAAGAAATAAGTTGGACATTTGCCTCAAAGGAGACTTGCGCCTGAACTTGACGAACATAAAGCCGGATATTCAAGCTTTAACTGAAATCCACCAAGCACAAGGCAGCCATTGAAAAGGTAAAATAAAACAATAACAAATTTTCAAACTTTCATTTATTTTTTCAAATTTTAACTGTCAACTTTCTTAATTTTTCCAGATTCCAATTTAAAAATGAAAACATGTACTCCTGTTTTTAAAATGTACATCAATGATCTTAGTTAATTATTTCACTTCTTTGTTATTTAAAAAAAAATCTGTAAAAAATTTACATTTTTTTTCTATTTTATTCAAGAGTGACCGGATAAAACTGCTTTGGTTGTTTTTATATACGGTAGTAAAATTGTTTATAATAATAAAACTGCTTTATTATTTACACCTTACTTCAAATTAAAATTAGGCATACAATGAAAATGAAAAGGGGGCGATAGGTGTTAGTCAACCTCCAGAAAGGGGAGATGGGCCACAAAAGGTTGGGAACCTCTGATCTAGACTCATATGGGAGGATAACATTAGAATGGACATGAAAGTGTAATGAGGTGTGCAGGATAAATATATCTCAATATATGGACAGGGTGTAATGAAATGGACAGGATAGAGCTAGCTCAAGATAGGAATAGGGTGTATTGAAGTAATCTGGATAAAACTAGCTCAAGATAATATTGTAAATGCAGCATTGAGCTTTCGAGCTCCTAATGCCTTAGAGTAGGTAGTACTGTAAGCGTTTAGATTGATTGGACCAAATTTTAAGGCAAGCTTTACGACTTAATATCCATTACACAATAAAATTGCGCCCACATTTCCAAACTTCAATGGTAAAAATTACAAAAAATATATGGTAGAACTTTTCTAAAAAGGTTGTTTAGGAAGGCCCTTCCTACCGAAACCCTAATATAACTGAGTTTCTTAATTTTTGAATACATAGGGAAAATTTGAATTTTCTTCTTTTTCTCATCGTTGACCCCTCTTCAACTATGTAAGTTATAGTTAATTTTATCCATACTTCATACTCCCTAAAGACCTCACTAGTATAAATATGACATGACACTATTGTTTACAATCAACCGACTATTATAGTTTTATGTTTACGAGATGTACTAGTGATAAACCGATCATATAGGCTTATATAGAATGTTTCCCAAACTTTCCACCCAAACTTAAAACACATCATCTGTTGGATGAAAGTAACAAATAAACAGTAAAACTTTTTTTTTCTTCGGAATAGTCATCTTGTATTACTAAATGAAATTTGAAGTTAGGTGCAACAACGCCGGAAGTACGCATCTCTTTGTACGTACGTATACAACAAGTTGCATATCATGAGGTGGGCAAAAGTGCCCGGCTGAAACCAACGTGTCTTAAGTGTGAGCGCGCGTCAAACGCAACCGACGGATACTTTGTTGATCGAGTCGACAAATGATGTGTCCACCTAGTGATATGCAACTGGCTGTACACGTACGTACTTACAGCTGCGTATTCCCGGCGTTGTTCAGCCTAGCTTCAACTTTCATTCAGTAATACAAGATGACTTTTCCGGACAATATTTTTTAATAGGATTTTATGTTTAGTTCCGCCAACAGATTTTGTGGTTTAAGTTTGAGCAGTGAACTCAGAAACTTCTTATTCCCTTTAATGTTTCATATTTATATATGAGAAGGTTATCAAGTGAGACTCCTCACACCGACAAGACGTCAAGCATGCGATAAATTAGATTTATGATTGTCAAGAGATCTAAGTTTGAATCTCAGATGGGTATAGGCCTACTCGGGGTGGTTTTACTAATTCCTTTCAAAAAATATTCTTCCAATAAAACATGGGATGGCACTTTAAACAAACTGTTATAGTTTAATTAATAGGTATATATATATATCACCACGTCGCACTACCTGTTCGGGCTACATGCATATAAGATAATAATTCTAATGGGGTAAGGATGAAGAAGGAAGAATTTTAGTTAATCTACCTGCAATCGCGTGGAGGGAGAGTGTAAAACCATTTAGAAAAAAACACCTGCAATATACCTGACTGTGGTTCTAATCCCGATCTCCTCATCATCAGCAGGCTGATCTAACACGAGAGTGACGACTTGGACCACTCGGCCAATGAAGTGGGTCAGTTGAAATCGAGGCTGGGGTAGTGGAAGTGGAACGGGGGATGGGAGGGAATTAACGTCTATCTGTACACTTAAAAAATCCCGCCCACTTATTTAAAGACAAGCCAATTTTAAGAGGGCGAATAATTATTGTGACGTGCGTGTCTAGTTTTTTTCTTTCTTTTTTGAGCCGTCAGTTTTCATCAAGTCTCTTTGAATGAAGCTATTCAAACGAAACAAATTCACAAGGCCTTCCCCCTGGCGTGCTACCATTTAGCGATCATTAAATTTGGACACAGGACATTGCTACAAAGACCAAACAGCAGCTTATTGATTTGCATTTCACTTGTTTTAAATGAATGAATCTGAGCAGGAAGAAATCACACTATTGTCACATTTATTGAGGAGATAGATTATTAATAAACAAATAATTATTATGGTAGGACTATTTATTAACCATATCCGTGCTTAAGGGGCTAATAGCACCACCTTTTAAATATTTCCCTCACGTTACTACTAGTATACCCTATGTAGGTCAATGACTTTCAAGGTGGAAAGCCCGTGTCGGATCGGCAGTCATCCTTGGGGAACAGACACTTCTATTGAGGCTCCTTTAACACATCATGTTAGTGTGTCCCCCTTTGGGGATTGGGGCGGCGGTTATCTCTACCTGTCATCAACCCACCCTGTCTTGGACAAACTTCCTTCAGCGGATAGAGATGACTCCTCCTTTCAGTGATTGCCGGATGCTCACGTAAGGTAGTTCTGACACAATTTAGGAATCACTCTTACAAGAGCTTTAATCTTAGTAACCTATTAAAGGTAGTCACAACTTGGCCTAGAGCTCAGACTAAACAGGGCTTTCAACCTAAGCCACATCATTTGGGATCTCGGAGGAAGTAAGACTCTTAACCTTATAGGAACTGCCTTAAAACAGCTTTCAGCCTAAGTTGGCTGGCAGGGACTTTGGAGAGGTGGACTGACCACATTTCCCCCGAACTTTTGCTTAAAATGGTCTTTATTTGATCCCAGGGATTACCTTAAATAACGGCGTATTTACCTATGAGTGTCACATGCATCAGGAGTTAAGCCATCATAAGGCGTCAACCTCGTGTTAGACTTAATTAAAGATTGTGGTAAAATCAAGATTCGAGTCTCCACTTGGTGCACAAGTGACTTATCTCTCAAGGCTTACCATTAACTCTCAACGCTAATGCTGGTGAACTTTCTCTACTTGTCTTAGATTAAGTTATTTTTAATATTGGTGTTAAAAACAATAAGGAAAAAAAATATTATAATTGCGTTTGGTTTTAAATTTGATCAAATCCACTATTCTACGAATACAAATATCCAATTCACCTACAAATACTTAACCTTGAAAGAACTGATGAAGATAAGAGCAAATAGAAATAGAACAAAAAGATAACAATTATAAATCGTAAATAAATGTTAAAATGTTTTGTTTCTGTGCTTTCAATATAACATATTAGATAGTGTATACATTAAATTAAGTGTCAAATTAATGGTCTGAGGTCTGTTTGTAAATCTTTTAAAATAATTTGTTGGAGATGAACCACCAACAAGAATAATCAGAACTCTAAAACCAATTCCAATTCAAAATTTGTAAAAGAAATATAAAGTTTCGAATTCGATATTTTCTCAAATCCATCCCTAGTCTTATTATTTTGTAAATTATTTCTTTATTTATACTCAGACCTACCTCGGTGGCGTAGTTATCTAACGCGCTAGCTTAGTGCTGAGCTCGGTTGCCAAGGACGGAGAGATTGAGGTTCGAATCTCGGTCGGGTGAACGGTTTCTCTAAATGGTTTTCCACTCTCCCTCCACGCAACTACGGGTTCAATTCCCCTAAATTTAACTTTCCCAATTCCTAACCCATTAGCGTAATAAGTGCATAAGCGTTTAACCTGAACGGTTAATAAGATGTAATGCTAAATAAATAAATAATATAAATAATGTGAGAGTGTTTCTGCATTTTTTTATGGCAAATCTTTTTTTGGCCAAAATTAATAAAATACTTCTCCAGTAGAAACATAGAGTTTAGTTTTCTTCCCATGGTAATATCAACACTTATTGAATACTTATCGTGAGAATATTGGCAATAACCAACTTTAGTGGCCACGTGGTCTAAGGCACTACTTTTGCATTTGTCTATACTGCTGATGATGGAGATATTGAGGTTCAAATCTCAGTCGGGTGTACTGAAAGGGGATTTTCCAAAATTATTTTTCCCTCTCCCGCCACGCAATTAAGGGTACACTTCATCTAAATGTAACCTTATTCATCCCTAAAACCACTAGAACAATTAGTACATAAGCGTTTAACCCGAACAGATAGTAAAACGCGATGCTAAAAAAAAAGTGGCAATAAGTGAAAAACTTTTTAAATCAAGGGAAAAAGTTGTCAATAAATTCTAGGACAGCCTAGACAGGAGCGTTTAGAAAATACAAATATATAATTTATCAGTCAACTTTGATAAGATTTGACATTATTATTATTATTATTATTATATGTATTGTTATCATCAATTAAAAGAGACTGTTTCAGATCAAATTACTTAACGTAAAATATATGGAAATTGTTTTAGTGACTTCTATAAAAGCTGTCAAAAATATTCCTTCCTATCGAAACCAGGCTGTGATATTTAATTTCTTTTAGTTTCAGATACCTATCATCATATAACAGTCACACTATATCTACCACCATCTGACAGTTACACTATAATTACTATCATATGGCAGCCACACTGTATCTACCATTATATAGCAGCCACACTGTATAGTGTGAATAACCAGGAGCGAGGACTCGGTGACGCGTACAAAAGCTGTTCCCCTTGTCTTACTCGCTGTATGGCCCCACGGGTTCCTCGTTTATTGGAAGAGTAAACTTTTAAAACTAAGATTTGTGGTTATTAACTCCCACCTACTGATAGGGTAAAACAACGCTATCCATTGTGTTTATTTAATACTAACATAAAATGTACTCTCCCACCATCCCCCCAGGGAATATGGGCACCCTGCCAAACCTCGACCCCAAGCCACCGGCCTAAGCGTGCTCCTCAAGGCAACCTCTGGCTATGTTTGGGTTCGCTCCAAGGCCATTCTATAATGTCCCCGTTTCCGGTTCGGTCCAAAAACAAAACCACCGGAATCCGGTTCATAAGCTACGTTGTCAGGATTATTTCATCCTCTTGTTGAAAGGAACATATAAAAGATTCTTTATATTATAATGCACGGACCACTGTTTCCCCTAAACTGGACATTGACTAAGTTGGGGCCTTAAAAAATTCTTTAATGATTCCGGTTTTAAAACATTCCAATTCGGTTAATAAATTCAGTAAGCCCGAAAATTTTGCCACTCAGATAGTGTAGCGGAATTTGACTCAATAGGCCAAGGTTTGAATCCCAAACGGCGTTTAAACTATACATTTTAGTCTTGACACATTTTCTTTTGACGGTGATTATCGGAGCTTTACCCATCCAATTATCATTAAAAAAAAAAGCTTTTACACTAAGGCTGCGCCTAAAAATTAAAAATATATTTAAATAAAAGACCAGAATTTAAAAAAAAAAACGACAGTGTTTGTATAGCAATTTCTAGTTATGCCCAACTTAGAAAAAAACTTTTTTATACTTTGAGGATTATCAAAGCAGAATTTACATATTTTCAATAGCAAAGATGCAATATATATATTCTAATTATACTTATTTATATACTTTACATTAGTCGGATAAACTAAGGACGCTATTAAGACAGAATTACCGATGTAATTTAGGTGGTGAGGTTTCTATAATAAAAAGTCTTGAGCTGTAGATTTGCATAAAACTACAAAATGTCTGTACCTATAATGAGCTTTACTACAAATCCTCTGAATTGGATAAAGCAGAAACTTGTCTTCAGTTATTTTTCACCTGGCGGCGACTCGTTATATATTATTTGTTTAACCTTAATCCTTAAATTTCAACCTCCTCACCATGTTCTCTTTTGATAAATAGTTGAAGTTGTTCGAATACAATTGAGTGTACTTATATTTTGGGTTTGTTGCCATAGGTGGTAAATTACCGTTAGTTTTTCTTTCTCCATACGTATTCAATATTTGGAGACATAAGATAAACATTTGATTAAATAAAAAATGTGCAAAAAAAAATCACATTTATACAGGTTCTATTTTTCAAACCTGGAGGGAACTGAATATTTGTTTTGGAAAATACATTTGGATTCTGATATACATTTTTTTGGTTATGTTCATAATTGTAGTAAGGAGTAGATAAGTTAAGAGAAATTTGAATTTAGAATAAATTAATTCAAATTGTTGTTTTGCAAAAATGTCCCACAACAAATAGTAAGTAAATAAAATTGATAAAACACACTTTGTGTAAAATAATAATCTGACAGTCAAAGTCATATAGTAGACACAATGTTGAGTGTAATTCGATTAGGTAAAATACAATGAGATGTTAAAAAGTAAATTTAACAGAAACTTTGAGGTAGTAATGAGAATAAAATTATTATTATCATTATTATTATTTAGCACCGCGTCTTACTATCCATTCGGGTTATACACTTTAAGTACTAATTATGCTGATGGATTAGGAATTGAGAAGGTTGAATTAGAGGAAGTGAACTCGCATTTGCGTGGAGGGAGAGTGGAAAGCCATTTAGGAAAAACCACCCCTAGTTCACCCGACCGAGATCCGAACCTCGATCTCCCTGTCCTCAGCAGTCGAGCTCAACACGACTAGCGCGTTAGCCATCTACACCACTGAGGCGGGTGAGAATATAATTGAAATGTAAAAATATGAGTATGAAGTAAATAATAAAGTTAAAATGATTAATATATTTAGATTGAATGGAATTTATGTATTGAAATTAAAGTAAAATTGGATTAACAAATTACTGTGTTTTTAATTTGTTTTTGCATTTATAACAAATTAGAAGTAGGGGCTCTACGAGAAGATAAAAAGTAATTTTAATTTACAGAATAAATTAAGTTCTGAGTAATTTTACAAAATGATAAGTAAGTAAAGTTTCAGTCTAAAATAAATGTTTCTTATCTGTTGGTTATGCCCATCTCCTTAGTTTTATATGTTGACTACAGTCAGCCAATTACGTTGACCGCTAGTTTCAATATACAAGTTCGTCTTCAGGTCTCGTAAATGGGATGAGATGTTAATCCATAACGATATAATGTGAATGTAATGCAATATACGTTATCTACAGTAGATTTACCACTTCTTTGGTTTTACCTGACAGCTAGCAGATGCTATCAGTAGTGTATCATTGTCTGAAAGTCACTTTTGTCAACACATTTGGAAATAATAATTATTTTCTAAGTATTACTATTATTATCACTAAAAATATTATCAATCACTTTTAACAATACTTCCCTAAGGATTATAGTAGAATTGTATTTTACATAATCAAACTTAAGAAAAAATAGTTTAATAAATCCATTCTAGTTTTTCTTTTAACTCTTGTGGCAATCACAGTTTAAATAGAGCGTGATATTATACATTTAATTGTATTATATTAAGTTATATATATTTTTATAGCTAGTATCGCATATCTTTAACATAAATAAATTGTTTATGATAATAAAGAGGAAAAGACATACAAAAGTTTGTGAAATAATATAAAGTTTAATTTTTGTAAACGCGAGTAATACCATTCGCCTATAACTTGGCAACAAGGTTGCCTACGTCACCAACTGGCAGCATAACTTCTATTCAGTAGCCATATTTGTTTTTTGCATCTAAGGCCACTTTTAACGAGCTTTTGCTTTTAATAATTAATTTGAATTAAACAGCAAACGCAAACTTCAAAACTATACCAACAACCAAACGGTTATTCTCATAACCAAAATCTAACAATTTTAAATATACATTATAACATGGAATTATCATATAAAACATAATTAATAAAACCACGTGCGTGTGTCCACAAGTTGAAGCGAACAAAATATTTTATAGTTGAGTATTTAGGTGTGTCTATGTTACTGTTAATACTTTTATTACATATTTTAATAATACAGTGTATTTTTTGAATATTAATTCGACTACTTAGTAATCCATGTGTTCTTGTGTGAATATTAGTTATGTGTGTGAGCGTGCTATCCTTGTAAAATATATATTCTTTTATCTTTAATAAATAATTATCTATTAAATATTATATTGAGGCTTGTGATATAAAAAACTAGCGAGTGTTTCTCAGTGATTAACATACATTATTCGAAAATTCAAGTCTGTGTATTAATATTATAAAATATATTTTTTAACCCTAAGATTGTGTTGTGTTGCCCTCTAAGCTAAACCTCAAGTTTTAGAATTATATTATTCCAAAAAATCTGTGAAGCGTGATAAAAAATATTAGCGTGTTTTTCTCCAGTGTTGATTACACAAATACCAGGCTAAGACTTCAAGTTATAAATTATTGATATTGTAGTTTTTTAAGAGACTTAGTTAAAACTGTTTAAGAGTAGTGAATCTAAACTAGATTTAAAAAAATATTATAGCTTTTTATTGGTCAGTAGTCCCTACGGATATGATGTGGATAACAAATATGACTTTTTTTTAATGATAGTGTTAAAAAGGTTATGAAAGTGGTTATTTCCTCTGTGTAATACTACCCGTTCAGATTTTTCACATTTATAATGTTAATAATAATACTACTACTAACAAATAATTATTTAAAAATTAAAACAATATTTGATTAGTAAAAATAATTTAGTGTTAGTAGGAATATACACTAATATGGTATTAAATGCTAACATTTTAAATATTGTAAGAAAATAAATTAATATTAGGCCTAACATCAACATATTGAGGTCAACTATAAATAAAAACAAAAAAATAAATAAAACTGTAATATATTTCTTGTATAGACCTAAATTTGAACAGTCAAAAGTGACAGCTGCTAAACAAATGGTTTGGCGTAGGGATACATAATTTGGTCTGGCAACTTTTCATAGCTTCCAGTCAGCACCAAAGAAGTCGTAAATCAACTGCAGTGATGGATTAACACCTCTTACATTTTAAAGAATCAATCTCTGTAATTTTACAGCAAATAGCTGCAACACCTCATTATAATAATAACGTGCACCATACCCTCATGAGAGGTTTACAAACAAATGGATTGAAAGAAGTGGCCCTGTCTTTTGGCCTCCAAAACAAGTACTGACCTAACACCATTGGACTTTTTTAATGTGGAGCTATGTAATAAATATTGCTTACACATAAAATGTTAGTGATTTGAATCAACTTTAATAGAGGATCACCGCCGCACTAACTGCTGTCCCGTGTGAAACGTTTCTTTTGGAAAGAAAATGGACTACGGATTAGATGTACGTAGAGTCATAAAGAGTGCTCATTTTCAAACATATTAAGGTGGGAAACAAAACTTGTATAAGTGCACATTTTAACCAATCAAAACCCAACTTAGTTCAATTATTTTCATAGATATTTTATTATGAAATCTCGGACACTTTTTTCAATGACCCGTATATATTGCAAGGCTGACTTCTTAAACCACATGAATAACGTGTATTCTCTTTCAATATAATGCAATTTTGAATATAATATTATTTTGTTTTCTGCCTAGCTTGATCACCAAGGAAATTAAATGGTACAGTGCACCACACAGACTTTTCCCACTTTTATCTTAGAATATAAATTTACTAAAAACTCGTAAGATTTGTGAAACGAAATAATAGATATATATATTGTTGTAGAAACACTTCATCAAAGATCACAAATGAAATAATAGATATATATATTGTTGTAGAAACACTTCATCAAAGATCACAAATGAAATAATATACAACGTTACTTACTATATGGCATTAGAAACCAGGAACACTGTTACAGAAAAATTGAGAAAAGAGAAACATCTTTGTCCACCAAAGACCTTAAAAAATTAATTTATTTTCAAATACCTGAATTAAAAAGTATATATATTTGCTTATAACTCAGAAATTATTTATTTTATAAAAATATATTACAAATAAAGGATTTTTATCTTTAATAGTACTACAATTTTACAATGATAATTGTTTCGTATCTCAAATAGTTTAGGAGAAATTAAGAAAATTTCCCTAATGTAAAGTACCCTCAAAGTAATTTTCATGAGAAAATGAGAACCACCATCGTGTTTATTATGATAAACAATGTCTATATATATATATA
>CABFVZ010000264.1:451098-495598 GCA_902151445.1 Timema monikensis | reverse complement strand
TATATATATATATATATATATATATATATATATATATATATATATATATATATATCAATTAATCAAAACCTTTAGAGAAAATTTGGAGAAAATCGAGTCTTTTTTCTCTTTATAGCCTTCAGTAAACTATCCTTAATTTTAAGGCTATACATCTAATTCCAAAAACCCCTCAGGGGACCTTATGAAGACCCCATATACCACGTTTTAGACTAATCGGTAAAATGTTTTCAGCTCTAGACCGAAGTACAGAGAGACAGCATTGTGAAAACTACTTTTTTTTTTTGTTTCAGGGGGTCATGAAACGCCAACACTTACCAAAATCTCGAGTTCAATTTTTCTGACGATCACAATACTTTCTCTCCGTGATGTCGAGTGGAAGTAAGTATTAACATTATTTCAAAAATAAATTATAGTAGATATTTCATTTTTAAATTCAAAGTGTAATGTTAAGATTGTGATAATGATAAGAACAAGGAGGGAAAGAGGTCTCCCGTCACAAATAATAGGTTCTGTAAATATCACTAATGACAAATTACATCAATGCAGAAAAAAATCATAAATATAACATAACATTTCATCAATATAAAGAACAAAACATATATTTTGTATGTTTTGAACCCACTTACCTATCGCGATTCCACTCTGTCTAAAATTGATTTATTTTGATAACTATAGCTTTAAAAAAAATTTACAACTAAATAAATATTTTTGCATCACAAACACGAATGTTTTATCATTGAGCTCCAACAGCGTGAGCAAAAGGTTGGAAAACAAAGCCGTGGAAAATGTAAGTCTCAGTTTCCAATTTAAGTTTCCTGCTAGCCACTGTTTCTAAGTTTCCAAGTATTTATCCCCATTACTCTTTCCCCTCTAAGTTGGTAATATACTTTGACTTGCCAACTCACGGTTTCAAGTTTGAGTTGAGAATTAATTGGTTTCTATGGACCTCACTTGTGATTTAATTCAATTTCCCCTCCCGTTAGCTCTCATATCTACTCCCCCAATGCAATTTACCCCTCTAGTCTACATTTTAAAATATCCCAGATAATTTTTACAGGTATCCCACATATTTAAAATCAAAATTTAATTAGACTTACAAACTCTTGCCGATAAAAAACTGTCCTTTGAAAAATTTCCCCTTTTTCCAACGCTGGAAAGTTCCCGGAGAAAAATTAACTTATCAGCTCCTCTAAGAAAAAAAAAAAATTCTCACTCAAACATTTCATAAACTTTGTTTGGCCTTAGTTCCAAGTCTCCACTTCTTAGATAATACTGGTTATTAAAAAAAAAGTTGACCGTGGTGTCAATGAGCATGTTTCTAGTGGTTTTTTTTTTGTTGCAAATTGGTTGGCTATCACAAATAGGAATCTCTAGCAAAGTTTAATCTAATTTATTTTATATCCCAAGGAGGCCACTTACCGAAGCAACGAGATGCGTGGCAGACGCAAACAAATAACGAATTTTTAGATGTGGATTGAAATTCAAAAATAAGGTTCACGTCTAAACCGAGGTGTAAGATATCGACATGTCCCTTTTGAATAAAAAATATTTGTTTCTTAGTAATTACATTTTTTTAATGTAAAAAGAATGGAATTTACTAGTTTTCAACAACGTTCCAGGTGAAAGGTCACTGCTCTGAGATCAAATTATATTGTTATAAGCATATATCCTGCCATCCTAGAGCAAATAGTCAAATTTTTAGTGGGGTCACGACAGAAATTATTAAAAAGATGAATAGAGGGTTGTTTTGACCACCTTTGTGGTCGAGGGTTCATAGTGCCTGGCTACATATTCAGAGATCCCGAGTTCGATACTCGGCATTTCCATAATTTATCTGTGAAGTAGTGGGTCTTGAATGGGGTCAAACTCAACTTCATGAGGACAAATGAGGAGCTACTTCAATAAAGAAGTAGCAGCTGCGGATTAGAAAACTGATATTAACGGCCTGAGGGCTCGTGCTGACCACACGACACCCTATATCCGCAAAGGTCTACATTATCATCCCTAACGGCGGCGGCCGCTCGGTTGTTTTATCTCTCTTTCATACTCATATCGTGAAGTTCTTTTATAAAGGGTTATTTCATTGGTTTTGATGCTTCAGAGCTACCATATCCATAAAAAAAATACAGCATTGTGAGATTATTATCTTCAAATAATTATAGTACTTGACGGGGAAATTGGGGTTCAAATCCTGGTTGGGTTTGCTGATCGTGTTTTTTCTAATTTTTTTTCCGATTTCTCTCCAAGAAAATTTAGGTACACTCCCTCTAAATTCAACCTTACTAATCCCTGATACATTGTTGTATATTAGTACATATGCGTACAGCTCGAATGAGGAGTAAGACGCGGTGACAAAAAAATAAGTAGGCTACCTACAGTAGCCCCATGGCTTCTTTGGTGCTGACTGACAGCTCACAGCTGACTTATGACTGTCAACATTTAGGTATATACCTAAATGTTGACTGTCAGAAGTGACAGCTTCTAAACACATGTTTTTCAGATCATATGGTTCGGCGTAGGGATACATAATTTGGTCTGGTAACTTTTCAAAGCCGTCAGCTGTGAGCTGTGAGTCAGCACCAAAGAAGCCATGGGGCTACTGTACTTAGAAGACATCTGAAAGGCTGTTACAGTGGCTTACAATCCTGGATCTGACTAAAGATTTGACTTGGTTCGAATATCAACCGGGTAAATTTTATCATTATATTTAACACCAATTTTATTAATGTATTAATATAAAGATAGAATTATTTAGGGAGCTTTTAAATGAAGTGTACCCACATTTGTTTGGAAAGAGGCCAAGGAAACTACCGTAAAATACACGTGGACCCGAGAAAGATTCGAATTTTGACCTCTTCGTCATCTTAAGTATCGTCTAATTCGAGCGTGCCACTTAGTTCCCGTGAACACTGGCGGAGGATATTAAATAGGCACAAAAACGCCCTCGCCCGAGAAAACATTTGACGATACTCATATTAAGAAAGAACAAAAATAAAGTTGACGACAAAGGCTTGACACAATTATGTTAAACGTTTTCAGAGACTTTTTCTACTCTCTGACAATAAATCATTAAGAAAAGATTAGTATAGTCTACATTAAAAAGTAAAAATAACGCTATAATAACTTTTTTTAAAGGTTGTTTCTTTTTCTTAGTTAATTTTGTAAATAACATAAAAAGTAAATTTCCAACTTTTATAACAAAGTTTATTGAAAAGAATGCTTATTCTAATATCCAACCAGCAATGAAAAATAGGCAATTTCAGGGACACGAGTTTTCTAAATGACATTATAAAACTTATTTATTTGGAGCATATTTGTAATGCCTGAGACATTAAGCTTATTTGATCTTATTTATTAGCAAATAAAACTACTACACTGGAGACTGAATATTTATCACTTAGAAAAAATGAACGAACCTTATTTATCTGTAACATAATTTAGGCCCCCACAAATATTGGGGATGTGAACTAAGGTAATTGTCCATGCAGTTCTTATAGCAAAAAATTTTTGCCAAAAAAAATCAAATATTACTTTAGTAGAAACATAGAGTTTAATTTTCTTCACGTGGTTTTATTAAAATTGTTGAATATCTGTCATGAGCATAGCGGCATTAGATGGTAAAATGTTTAAATGAAGAGAAAATCTGTTATTAAATTACAGGACACACTTGACAGATATTTAAGAACTGTTGAAATCACCGAGTGAGATAAAGTATACCATATGTTTCTACTGGAGCAATAATTTATTTATTTTGGCTAATAAAAATGTTTTGCTACTAAAACTGAAAAAAAAAAAAAAATTGAGCTTTTCTCGCGTTTCATACACCCCTACCTTGGAAAGATGTTCCAGCCATTAATTTAAAGTTTCGACCAAGATATATATAATTCCTACCATTGAGGGGAATGTTTGGGTTCGAATCTCCCACACGTGCACTGTAAAGTAGTTTTCCACGTGTTCTCCTTCTATCTCCACGTTAATGTTAATCACCAATTCTGAACTACCTTCCTAATCCCTGCCTTTTATATTAGCTAACTGATAATTCATTTTTTAAAGATTTTAACTAAACATTTCTTGGAAATACACCTTTATTGTAATATACCAAGATTATATTTGGAATCTATATAGTTTCTACGGCATTCAAACTAGTTTGTTACTAAATTTAGTGGGGCCTACATTTAAAGTTAAACTAATTGTTATTTTTTTGATGCATTCAAAACGTGTAAAAAGCTTACAGCATTTGATATTTTATATAATAAATAAACTATATCATCTCTTGTTTAGAATCTCATTGTTATTATTTGACTTCATTTAAAACAGCATTTTTCAAACTCTACAGTTATCTCAGGATTCACGAGATAGTTTTATAGTATTTATTATTTGTTTTTCACACTATAAAATATCATCAGTAATTAGGATTGCCATTTTTTACTAATCTGAATAAAAAATACACTTGACGAATGCACAGCAAGAAAAAGTGATGTTTTACGTTATTTTTATACTTCGTAGATGGCGCTATTGCAATTGAATGCTTGTAGATACAGCAACAATACAATGCATTTGCCAGTGTAAACGGAATTGTATTTAAAAGAGAATGAACATGAGAAATTTCAACAGATTTTACTTTAAAAACAAATTTTCAAGGAGAAGAAAATACCAAATTTTGGATTGAAATATCTAAGGAATACCATGAAATAAGGAATAGAGCTTTTAAATTTTTGATGCATTTCGCAACAAGATATCTCTGTGAGCAAACGTTTTTTATTGTATACTGCTACAAATTCTATATTTAGAATCAGGTTAAATATAGAATTTGATCTGATCTTACAGGTGACAACCATAACTCCAAATTTTGAAGCACCTGTTGATCAAAAGCAAGCCCACCAGAGAACGAATAATTAAATATATACTGATTTAAATTTTGCATTTTACAAGTGGAACTTTTTGCACAAGCAAATAGATGTGAAATGTATTATTTCTTTGAATATTTATTCAAGTATTAATCACTAAAATACTACTTGAAGAATCTAATTTTCTTTATTGAATGTTAACAATATTAGGCTAACTTTTTTATGAGGGCTCTATTATGTAGTTTTTCTCGTGAAAGGCTCCTTTGGTCTAAAAAGTTTGGGAACCCTTGGTTTAAAACTTCAAATTGAATAAAATATTGAATTAAACACATTTTTAGCACCGTATCTTACTATCCGTTTGGGATATATGCCTATTTATTAATTGCGCTAATGGGTTAAGGGTGAGAAAGGTTGAATTGTAGCGGAAATGTAATCGCGTTTGCATAAATTTAGATTGTAAAACCATTTTGGTAAAACAAATAAATACGTCTTTCAGGAATTTTGGAAATTTTATTTAATAAGGGATGAAAAAGGGGGTGAAAGTTTGTATCGGACTTGCATTATTTTTGATCTGAGGTCAAGTTATGGTCATCAACGTAACGTAATATTTTAAATTAATCTGTAAATACATATGTATATTTTCGTATTTGTATATAATCAACTTCCACGCGAGCAAATCCGCGGGCAACAGCTATCTAGTATATGTATATATTTGTGCTAAAGTCTTTGAAAATGAGATTGTGGACACATATATTTCTGTTTTCTCCCTGTTTCTGCAATAGTGTATATAATTTCATTTATGCTTTTAAGTGGAATGTTTCTGTAATAATGTATATCATTTCGTATCACAAATTTTACGAGTTTTTAGTAGATATCTCTATTTTAAAATAAAAGATGAAAGTCTTTGCGGTGCACCGTACCATTTATTTTTTAACCGTATGGCTTTGCAAGCATCAACGCTTGTTCCTATGTTCGAAAGCTTCCATGAGCAACGCGTAACCATCAAGAGGGCGAACTTCCTCCACTAAACTACTTTAAACCTAGCAGAGACACACCATCCAGCCCCCGATCGTTGATTCATCACTATGAACTAAAAAACCAGTATTTCAACATTGATAAATATTTCAGCCATACCTGGAATCGAAGCCGGGACCTCTCTCTTTGTAGGTAGGTAGATGCAATACTGACTGAGCTAAGCCATCTTAAAGCATAATCAATGCTAAAATACAATCTCAGTGACCATATTACAAGCTGATTAAATGATTCATTCATACATTTATTCCAAGAAAGCAATAGTACCGCACAGTATAAATTATCACTACTGTCGATAATGCATCATTGCCAAAAATACATCCCCAAGGCCATCGAAATTCCAGATTGCTTTGTAAGAAAATAAGACCGTTAGTGGGTAGTGCTTCAGAGTAAAATTCATTAAAACACTTCATTAGTTTCAGAACTAGCGTTTATAGAATGCCTAACATGAAATTTGCAGCTAATTATCCCAAAATACACATTTTTATGCATTTTGAGAATCAAACTTTTTACAAGAAATAAAATACTTACATTCTAATTGTATTATTCTTGAATTATGGCAGGGTGGAGTGGGGGAAGAGGGTGGTAGGCTGATCATGTGGTTTTGTTGTGCTTGGTAACCTTTAATAATAAGTTGTTAGATCGACTTTATCTCTCTATTCGAGCTACGTTTCTAAAACACCATCCGAGCTACCCGCAAGATATTTATATTAATGAGATTAGGGTAGAGGACGGTAGAGTTTTGAGAAATGTACCATGATTTTCACGGAGGGAGAGTGGAAAACCATTTAGAATAATCCCCATTCCATACACCTGAAACCGCTAGGTAATACCACAGGAATTACTTGTATACTGGAAAAATCGAAAATGTATATCTAGCGTGTAATTAAATGAGTACAATGACTTTAAATATTCCTTTTAAATGTTGTAATAAGTCAAATATTATGTGGCCCAGCGTCTATCTTGTACCTTATTAATTCAATAACGTGTCAGAAGCTTATTTTCACAGCCCAATTTTCATATGCAAAATCTCTTATCTGACAGCTAGAAATGTTAATAAATCTACGTTAGGTCAAGTCATGTGATCCACAGATGTAATTTTCTATATAGGCCTATATTACCAATATGTATAAAATAGCACCAATGATCTAGTAAAGTATCAAATCAATCTCAGATCACACGGCATATGCACAAAGGCTTGTGTCATTTTCTGAAACTAATTCTCTAATTGGTCTTAGTTTATACTCCCTTTCGCCCTTCGCCTTCAACAACCCTTTGTCGTGTCAATAAGAAAGAAGGGAAAGAAAACTACGAAACATCTTATCTCAAATTAGAGAGGAGGGCCCGTTGATAGTTCTCAAATATCTTAGATTTTTCTGTTGTGAGCTTATAGAAAAAAATTACTATATTTGTTATAGGAAGGCTAAATTTAGAGCCCTTTTTCATCAAGCCCAGTCTCATGGATTCACAGATATGCTTAAAAAGTCGTTGAAAATGGGCTTATGTCACATTTTGACATATTTTTTTCTATTAAGGGTAAATAACCCTTTTGAAATCCTCAAACTTCAATTTTGGCTTGAGCTATATTTTTAACCAACGTATCGTAGAATTGACTATTGCTTTAGAGAGTAACGTCTGCGCGGCGATTTCTCACTTAACCAGGCGGCCTCCTTAAGAACCCATCTCAGGACCAATTAATCGAAAAATCATGTACAAGACTACGCTCGAACCCTTAAAACGTATTGTAGCGTGGGATTTTCACATTATTCACTTGTCAACCAATAAATTGGGATCAGTTTATGTTGTTTTTCACTTTAAAATAATTTATAATTTTTTAAAATTTTTGACTGCATTTAAAAAAAATGTGTTTAATTTGTTTCACTGGTCTTAATTCTAGAGTTATTTTTAAAAGTAGAATACCGAAAGCCGCATTGCAATGTGACAACTGGCTCAAACTGTATTACCTACTTTAGTTAGGTGCTACCTGGGGCGTTAAATGGGCTCACACACACACACACAGGACGAGATGCATGCGTGGAAGTGTATGGTGCAGGGGTAGTTCAAGCTACTCAAAGTTTGCGGGCGCAGCGGGTAGACACAGCGAAGGAGGGGAACAAGAGAGAGATGAAAGAACGTCAGAGGGACGCATGCGGCGGGTGGTTCAAGTGTCGGTTTAGTCGGGCCAAACCCTCCAGTTGTCGTCTAGCAGTGGACGCGAGGCGATGTCGGGCGCCGGGACGCTTGTTGGAGACTGGTCTGTATGTGCGTCGCGGTGCGAGTGACGAAGCGGGCGTCAAAAACCAACAACTTGTGTTGTTTCACAAATCTATATATATTTTTTTCTAAAGCGGGAAAATGTTAAAAAAAAATAATTAAATTGTAAATATTTTGAAGACTCTTTTAATGAAAATAAACCCCACTTTATTCTTAGCAATACCTTTTTAAGACAATATTATGCATTTTTATAGAATAATAGTGACCGATTTATCAGATTTTATTATATCAAATTATTCGTATATTAAGAGATGACACTAATTTGTGCGCTGATATCGATCACTCACATTGGTTCCCTTCGAATATTGAAGTAAATTAATATATCTTATGATTGTTAGCGTTAAGATATTTTAACCATAGTTTTGTATTTAGTATTACTTTATTTATATCGGTGAGCACGTGGGATAAACGTCTATCTTGTATAGTCTTGTTTGCAGCTGACAGAAAGTTCAGGGTTCTAACCCCAACTGGTATTTTCCTAAACGGTTTTCCACTATCCTAACTCACATATGTGGGTACATTTTCTTTAAAACATTACTTCCCTCACTTCTATCTTGTGAATGTAAAGGTGCAGCTTTCCTGGACGAGTAGTATGGGCTATAAAAATAAACTTTTCTCGTCACACATACAAAATATTCTAGTACCCAATTTGACACTAACATTTTCCTTTACACCACTCAAATTTATTCAAAGATTTTAATGATCATAAAATATTTCCAAAGAATGAACATTAGTCCCGAACGAGTGGGCACGCGATTGAAACTCAAGCTCATCTTTACAATAATGAGGAGGTTAAGGTTCAAATCCCAGCAGTGTGTATTGAGGATGTTTTTTCTAAAAGGTTTCCCACTCTACCTCCACGTAAATTCAGTCATATTTCCTCTAAATTATATGCCTACCTTCCCCATTCCTACCACATTAGCGCCATTAATAATCCGAACGGGTAGTAAGATGCATTGTAATAATAATAATAATAATAATAATACATAATAAAAATAATAATTGTGAATTAAAGATTAAGGCTATTAACAGCTTATATTAAGGAGTAAGAACGAGTAAATCAGGTTAAATTAAATGTACCCGTATTGGTGTGGAGAAGGAATTGGATCAATCCCAATTCACTCGGCCAAGATTATAGCTCAACCTCCCCGACATCAACAATTCAGTCTGTTGTGAGATTGAAATCTTATTCCACGTGATAATCAAAGCGTTTACATGTTTTAATAATCTATAGCCTAATATCTGTTCAGATTAAACATAAAGCCCTTAAGTTTGTACAAACAAGTTTTGAATCGATATTACTATTTATTATTATTATTTGTTGGGAAGCTATTAATTATTCTCTCTTGATTAAGGAAGTTGCCTACCTGTGACGTCATGGCAGTTAAAGATAGGATTTCCCGTGTTAATGATTTTACGTTTCATTCAGCGAATCTTAAAGATATAACGTTGAAACAGAAATTCTTAAACAATTCTAAAATTTGTCATACAATTTCACAAAACTATTATTTGTATCTTGAAGTAGTTTCATTGTAGACGTATTTTTTTTTATAAATCATCTAAAACTCAGGCTATTTGGCTTGATACACTAAAATGGCCTGTATAAATCTTCCTTTCAGGATGTAGATTATACGATTCCATGGTAGCAAATGTTTGTCTCGAATAGGAAATCAAAGAAAGGTAATTTTAAAAAGCAAGTCAATGTTGTCAAGGTGCAAATAGTATAGTGAGTGTGTAAACTCGTCAGAGTAGGAGGGGAAGTGTTATCAGTAGATAAACAAATTGCCCCGCATTCGGAAATACTCATTTTATTCCATATCTTTTTTCTATCTCGTACATTGGTGTCGAAGCGTGATCGTGCTTAGACTGCTTAGGTTCGTCAAGATAAAATGCAACCCGGCTCGAAAATAACTTAGAAATCTCAACGTCATCGTAACGTCGCTAACAAACTTTTTATCTAAAATAAGAATTATTAGGGATATTTCTTAATATTTTATATTTTATATAAACAACATCGACGTGTTTATTGAAGTTATTTGAAGTTTTACAAATAAATAACTCAACACTTCAGTAAACACATTAAAAGTTTTCATATAACAAATGAAAATATTCTATCAAGTCCACAACAAAATTTCATTTAAAACTGAAGTTTGTTAATCAAGAGCGGACATTTAATCCCTCTTCCCCCCACCCCCTTCTTCCAAATAATGATGTTTCTAAATTCGTTTGTACATATTTAACGTTGTATTTGATAAGATTAGAAAATCAATAAACATCGGGCTAACGATTCTCGGCAAATGAAAAACCAAACCACATCTGACTGAGAACCATGTCCAGATAGCAAATATAAACTTCGGAAGCGTTTGAAGTTTTCAGATTAAACCCTCAATGATACACATAAGCTCTCAGCGTGACTGTTGGTGACAGGTGTGTTTGGAATACCCCACTTTCTTTACCTTCGCCAAAGAGAGAAGCGCATCGATATCGGCACCAGGTTGGTGTAAGCAAATATTTAAAAAAAAGTGCGAATGGTGTTTGGGGAGAGAGAAGAATAGGTATTGACGGGTAGTAGGGGGTAGTTTGGTCCTGACAGGGTTTGTGGAGTTAACCACAGACGTAGTACATGTCAGTAGCCTCACCGTTAAAACAGTAGACATATTTAACCCTTTCAGTTAATGAAATATTGTTGTACTCTATTCTGTTTCTGATGGAAGGGATTTATGTTCGTTGGTTTTTTTCAAGGCCTGTGCCTACCCGCTGAGCGAGGCTAGAAGGTTTTATTTTTTCACCACCACGTCTCACTACCCGTTCGCTTATGTACTAATTACGCTAATTATTTCAGGGACGGCAGCTTAGCTTAGATGGTAGTGTGTTTGCTTACCTAGCCAAGGATCCCGGGTTCGATTCCAGGAATGGCCTAGAAATTTATAATTGGTGAAATTGATAAATTGACGTTGATAAACTAACGGCCAGGGACTTGATATTGTGTATGTTCTAGTCTAAGTTAGTTTATAAGGCATATGAAGCTAAGACAGGCCTAGCAAGATGGAAGTGGAAAATATACGTTTTGAATTTTAAAAAAACTGACCCAGTTCATAGGCTGGAAATAGTAATGGATGTAAACTAAAGGTTTCAGAGAACAGGGATATTATATCCATAGGAAGTGTACCCACATTCGCGTGGAGGGAAAGCGGAAAAACACCCTCATTAAACCCAACTAATATTCAAACGTTAATCTCCTCGTCATATGTAGTCTGGTCTTCTAGATCATGCAACCAAAGAAGAGATGTATTCAGTAATAGTAGATTGCCTAATAAATACACAATTTAATGAAATTATTTTTGAAAACGTAAAGGTCAAAATATATTGAAAATATGCCAATTTCTTTGAACTATAGAATAATAAAAAGTAAAAATACATCATAGTTATTATTAGCAACGCGTCTTACTACCCATTCGGGTTATACGCACTTACGCTAATGTGTAATGGTAGGGTGATTGTGAGATGAAATGAAGGACCTACAGTCTAACGTGGAATCCGAACCACGGTGGAGGCCTGGCATTCCCCACCTTCACAAGATGTCTTGTCAGAGGTGAAGGAAGGGTTTGGTAATCAGATAAATCTTTGCCGGGACCGAGGATTGAACCCCGGCCACCAGCATAGAAGTCTGACACCTTACCCCTAGACCACCAGGTCACCCTACATCATAGTTATTTCGGTAAAACGATATAACTAAAGTACAACTAATAGCATATTATGAAAGAATATTCGTATTTAAAAATACTTAAATATGCGTAACACATAGCCTATACATAATGATGAGTATAAACTTGTGAAATAAACAGAAGATTTTGATTGTATACTGTGATATTAAATATAACTTATGAACTATCTTTGAAACTTTGTTACAATTGGCCTCCTGCTTTGGTTAAAGTAACTTTAAATCTTTGAGCCTTAAAACATCACCCAAACACCTTCAAGATTTTTTTTTGGTAGAAGGAGAAAAGGGGAAATCGAATCACTATTGGATGGAGGCTACTAAATTTTAACGTGATGCATAAGTTGAAAATACACGGGGGACTGGAAATGCCCATGTAAGTATAGTCCCAGACGTTGATTAACTAAAGCTTGTGGGGTTATTGAAGTTGAACACGCTAAATCTTTGCCTGCACCTCCAAACACCCGTCCCCCCCACTATCCCCCACTCGCTCTTCATATTAATCTTTGGGGGCCCCAGGTTGAAAATGTGATGATGACGTTAAAAAGGAGATAGAGGTTTGAGTGTTTATGGGCTATTAAAATTTAATTTTGTTTGACTTATTAAAAGTGTTTTTCTTTGTGTGTGTGTTTAACGTGTTTACTACCTGTACTTAATATCTTCCCTATCGGGGCAAAGGCAAGGAAGACAACATTTATAGGAAGCATATTCGAATATGCAAGAAACGAGAGCTTTTTATTAAACACCGCGTCTTACCACCCGTTCGGTCTGATTACTCTAAGAATGAAGGTTTAATTAAAAGTAAGTGTACATGAATTTGCCTTGAGATAGAATAAAAACACATAATTATAAGAAAAACCACCCTCAACACACTAAAACAAGATTCAAACCTTGATCTCTCCATCATCGGCTGCCCAGTCTATTGCGAGAGTGAAGCCTTAGGGCCAGTTTCATAGTCAAATTTAGTACGCCTCAAGTGCGGCGCTACACTAAACACAAGACGACACCTACCTAAACTCGAATGGAATGGGCCGTTCTCGCATAGGAAACTGGTCCATTCCATTCTGGTTTAGGTAGGTGTCGTCATGTACTTAGTGTAGCGCCGCACTTGAGGCGTACTAAATTTGACTATGAAACTGGCCCATAGGTACAGTTTCATAGTACACCTCAAGTGCGGCACTATACTAAATGCAGAATGACACCTAGATCAGAATGAAATGAACCAGTTTTATGCGAGACTATCCCATTCCATTTGAATTTAGGTAAGTGTCTTCTTGTATTTAGTGTAGCACCGCACTTGAGGCGTACTAAATTTGACTATGAAACTGGCCCATAGGTACAGTTTCATAGTACACCTCAAGTGCGGCACTATGCTAAATGCAGAATGACACCTAGATCAGAATGAAATGAACCAGTTTTATGCGAGACTATCCCATTCCATTTGAATTTAGGTAGGTGTCTTCTTGTATTTAGTGTAGCACTACACTTGAAGCGCAGGTCTGCCTACTCAATCTTACTATTAAACCGCCACTTTGACCATTCAACCACTGAAGTGGCGCAAGGGAGATCGGAAAACATTTAACGTAAGAAAAAAACACCCAAGAACACCTGGTTAAGATTCAAACCCTGACCTCACTGTCACCGGCAAACTAGACTAGATGGAGTTGAGGAATTTGTCCATATGTCCACCGATGCAAGAAATAAACGTTTTAGGTTTCTACTCATTTTCTTATAAACTACAAATTATCATTATTTTATTTTTTTGATTTTATTTCGATATCTCTACTAGGTTTATAAACAAATCTCAGAAGTATCTGAAGACCCTTCAAGGATTAGCAGTGGTATCTATCCCCTTCTAAGGGCACCACTCGTCAGAAACCAAAACTAACCGACACACTGACCACGATACCTGAGGTGCACGCGGTGTTGCCACGATGGACCTGGATGCGGTGTTGCCAGACGTGGGCGAGTTCGGGACATACCAGCAGTTGCTCCTTTGGTTCGTCCTGCTTCCGGGGGTGCTGCCTTGCGGTTTCCACGCTTACAACCAACTGTTCATGGCAGCCAGACCCGACCACTGGTGTCGAGTGCCGGAACTAGAACCCATCGCCAATATCAGCCTGGAGCTCGCCAAGAACCTCAGGTCAGTTCCGAGAAAAAACATATATAATTTATATAGGACTTGAAAAATTACACTTGTACACGGGAATTGAATCCAGAACCGTTAGCTTATCACTCAACGGATTCCTTTGGATGATTATTGTCAACAATGCTCACCAATTTGACATAACACGTTTATACAACGGGTAGCTTTTAACATAACATTTGTATGGATCATAATTATTTTAAGTAGGCTCTTATACATTTAATGATACTAATGCTAGTTAATATTTACCCGTGCCGTTAAGCATGTGAAATACATTTTAAACTCATCCATAGTATAATCCTGATAGGAGGAACAGTAAATGAGTCCCAAAAATTAGTAGAACATCTTTCATATATTCATCTAATGTGACTTTACATATTTAACTTCTGATATATATGATCAATACCTATAAAATAGTTAAGTAAAATACTATAAATGTTAACTCCAAAAAAATTATGTTTGTATTTTCTAAAAATGATATTCAAACTAGAATCCTACTCTAGTTTGGCTTACCAATGGTGGTCAGGTAGGGGTTCAAATCCCAGCTAAGTCACAGATGGTTTTCTCCTATTTAGTTTCCTACTGTTGCTCCATGTAAATTTGTATAAATGCATATAATTATAAATCTGATGTACGACGCCTTAGTTCAACCAGTTGCGCCTGTGTGTGTGTTTTATTTTCTGTCAAAAGAAATCAAATATTTCCCAGGTAGAAACATAGAGTTATTAAACTCTATATTTATATTATTTATTTATTTTATTATTATTATTATTAGCACCGCGTCTTACTACCCGTTCGGGTTATACGCTCTTACGCTAATGTGTAATGGTAGGGTGATGGTGAGATGAAATGAAGTACCTACAGTTTAACGTAGAATCCGAACCATGGTGGAGGCCTGACATTCCACACATTTACAAGATGTCTTGTCAGAAATGGAGGAAGGGTTTGGTAATCAGATAAATTTGAGCCGGGACCGAGGATTGAACCCCGGTCGCCAGCACAGAAGTCCGACACCTTACCCCTAGACCAACAGGGATGTGGTATCAAAAGAAAAATATCGATACCATACTAGTACCGAAAGAAAAGTATCGATAACTGTATGTATTGGTATAGACATTTTAATCTGTAAAAAAAAATTATTTTTTATCTAGTAGTAATAATTTCTACTTTTGTATCATAATTGTATTTTCATATGTATTTAAATACTGAAAATTATAATGTTTGAGCTCTACAAAAGCTTATTGTTTAGTTTGTGATGACCGCGCTCATTAATCAAGGGTAGGGTAGTAAATTGGTCACTACTCGTCCAGTCAGGTATCAGGCTGTATTGATAAACAAAGATTAAAGAACAAATATGAATTATGATGAGCTAAAGGAGATTGAATGCTAGAGTTAGGCCCTACTTCTTGCTTGTCATCCAGAAAATGAATGACAATTGAGAAATAGTTTCATTTGTTCTTCTTCCACAATCCACCCTAGTAGCCTAAACATTTCATCCAAAAATGAGTGAAGATAATAAAAAAAGTTGTTTCTTTCGATACCGATCCGATACCGGAGTGTGAGTACTAATATTAGTAAAAGTATAGGAAAAGAAGTATTGAATAAAATAAATACTAGTATCGAAAGTAAAATATCGATATTAGTAAAGTATCGATACTTTTTCACATCCCTAATCGTTACTGAACCTAAAGTGACACCCCACCCCTTATCCCTTAATGTAGAAAATATGTTTAAGGTTATGTATACGAATGAGTAGGGAAATACACAAGTAAATAAGTTGCTCTATTTTATATGGCCTATTAGCTATTGTAGACAATATTAACAATTTTTTTCAATATTATAAATTAAATGAAAAATTGTATTCACCCTTAATATTATATTAATTTTATTGCTTAGTTGTTATCCGAAAAAAAAGTTTTCGCTTTTCATTATAGATTACACCAGAAGCTGGTGACATTTTATGACTGGAAGTGTACTTAAAAAAACCTAATTTATTAAGTTCTTGATGTAATGGGGTAAGGATGAGTAGGGTAATTGTAGCACAAACTATATGATGACATTCACCTCAGTATTATTATTATTATTATTATTATTAGCACCGCGTCTTACTACCCGTTCGGGTTATACGCACTTACGCTAATGTGTAATGGTAGGTATCAGATAAATCTGTGCCGGGACCGAGGATTGAACCACGGCCGCCAGCATAGAAGTCTGACACCTTACCCCTAGACCGCCAGGTCACCCTCAGTATTACCAATCATCTCAATCAAACTCGAGCCTTTTTCTCAGGTAAGAGTTAAACACGCCGGTCACACACGTTGGCACTGAACTAAATTTACTGGTATGTACAGTCACGTACACACATACAGACAAATTAAATATAAAATAAGTCAATAAATTAACCAACAAATGGCATACTTCATGTGTTGAACCAACTTTAGAATCGATACCGTCTAAAACTCTATTTTAATGTCCGTTAGGGCTATATTGTTATGGGATAGCATTTGAAAGTAGCCCTTATATATCGTGTATAAAATGAGATTCTCGTTTTCGATATTTTATGCTACCCCAATTACCTCTATTTTTCCAATCCTTTGAAACTTCAGTCAACCCTGGCGGATTCATCGCTTGTCATTGGAGATCAAAGTCACAACTCACCAATTATAAATATCCCTCTAACAAAAAGGGTTTGTTATATCTCTTTTGATCGTAAAAACATTTGAAACACTTTTAACTTCGGATGTCCCACAAGTGATTATATTTCTAAGCTATTCAACAACTTAAAAAAAATAAAACATTGCTGGCAACAGCACATACTTTTTCACGAGTGGTATTGCCTATATTAATAGTTAACATATTTGGCATAATTTTGTTTCTTAGAGCCAATTTTACTAATGTAAATAACCCACACTTATTTTAACCGATTTATCATATCAGCAAACGAATCGGGGACTATCTTAATTTTAGAATATTCACAACTAGTCTCCCAACCGACAATTTATCATTGTGAAAATGTGACCCCCAATTTCAATAATGACATTTTCAGTCATGAACTTGACATATATATATATATATATATATATATATATAACTACTACCAAGTGAGTGAAGGTGTCAGACTCTTAACGTATTATTTAACAATTTTCTGGGTTTAACTTTTATTACTAAGAACCCATTTAACGGTCGATTAATAAGATGACAGGTGACCTGGTGGTCTAGGGGTAAGGTGTCATACTTCTATGCTGGCGGCCGTGGTTCAATCCTCGGTCCCGGCACAGATTTATCTGATTACCAAACCCTTCCTTCACCTCTGACAAGACATCTTGTGAATGTGAGGAATACCAGGTCTCCACCGTGGTTCGGATTCCACGTTAAACTGTAGGTCCTTCATTTCATTTCACAATCACCGTACCATTACACATTAGCGTAAGTGCGTATAACCCGAACGGGTAGTAAGACGCGGTGCTAATAATAATAATAATAATAATAATAAGATGACGTTCTAACCAGAAATCACATCGAAGTGCGTGTTTTTGTATTCTTCACTTAACAACAGTAAAACTAGGGTCAGTGAAATAGTCTTATCTTAATACGTAAATACCCACTTCAGTGACCGCATGGTCTAAGGCGTCACTCTCGCAAAATACTAGACTGTTGATGACGGAGAGATCGGGGTTTGATAACGGTTCACGCGCACGGATGCGTGTCTTGAATCGTTATTTCTAATATGTAGAGGAGGTAACGATTACTAGTACAAGGTAAATACATGAAAAAGAAATAAGAGGGAGCATGTTGCTGAAACATAGAATAATACTTAGGTAACAGAAATAAATTTATTATAAAAAAAGATTAGATAAAGGTTTACAGTAGAAGAACAAGATTTTAAAGTTAAATATCGGATACAGTAGGGCCTATATAGTGTCAGAAATATCAGTTTGGAGTATCAAGCATACATTCAAAGCAAAAAGGAAAACAACACCTTTAGTTTGGACATATGGTAGGATTTAACAACTCCAGAAATATAGGACATTGTTGTAGCTCAGGAGAATAAATGTCTAAAACAACACAGTAATGGTTAAAAGGGGAGTTAAGTAGAAAGAGCACAAAAGTAGTCGGACTTGCGCCAGAATACAGCCAGAAGGGCCTAAACAGAAAACATAGCGAAAGAGTAACTAATAAATAACACTACTCTAAATCCTATAGTTTTAGAGTTACTAGGTTAAATATGGGTAAGCTAGCTAGCTAGAGTTAAATTAGAGTCCCATAAATACTCTAAATAATGAAAAGTAAATGGACGATCTATTATATACATACAGATGGCTAACAGTCAGGTGTCAACACCATGTAGTACTATAGCCGGTCTTTTCCCGGTGGGTACTGCCGGAGCTTTCAATAGTACATATAAACAATTACCCATACCCTGGGGTGTACAACCAAGCTAGTACAATCTAATATCAAATACATAGCCAAACGAGGCGCCAACAAGGGGCTACAGGAAATACTATCTGTGCGGGCCACTATATGAAACTAGCCGTGTTCCGCACTTTGCGCACCCTAAATAGTAACACAGAACATGTGCCACTGACCTAACTAGATCCTAGACAAAAGGCGTAGACAAACTGCTTATAGCCATACAAATATGGAATATGTGAACATGTCGTTTAGGGCGTTACGAAACATTATTGTGCCATAAGCACTCAGAATAGTTAAATGAATACATGGATTAGAAAAATTTGACCACCTGGTCCTCCTTATATATAGAGAGAGAGCTCAAAGCCCCCGTATTTAAGCTATGTCAAATGAACATAAGAAAAATATAGCCAGACTATCTGACGATAGGTATCAACCAATTAGTTTCTTTGGCTAAATAAAACATGTCTGAAGGACATAAAACATAATCAGTCATTCAGAATAAAAATCAAACATGTCGAAAGGACATAAAAAAAGATAATTACAAAGAATAACTTCAGCTAGTGTCTAAAGGACTCATAAAAACAGCATTACAAAGCATAGCTTACGCTAGTGTCTGAAGGACACATAAAAACATTCTTACAATAGAACAAACTATGTCGGAAGGTCATAGTATTCAAAGTTGGAGATATAAGGTGATACTTAATCGGATCGGGCGAGGTTTCTCCTGCTACGCAATGGTGAGTCCGACTCCTGATCCATTGTGACCACCAGTATTAGTGGCGCTAGAGATTAGTTCAGAAGTTCTTCCTTCGACGAAATTTTACAAAGAAGTACAGTTATGTGGCACACGGATTCCCATGTTTTATATTCTTGGTCTAACTCGGGAACGAACCAAACGGAGGGATCAACGGACGGTAAGAGGGGGAGGGGAGGAGAGTAGAGAGTGTTTCCCAGAAGAGCCGCTAGGGAATCAGCGCCATAGGGTTGAGGCGTCGACTGGTGATACTGAAGTTCTTTTCCATCTCGTGCGTCCAACGACCAAGACATTCACCAAGCCGCCATGCTGCCATGCTTGCGGAAAGGCTAGTGAAAGCATGGTGATAATATCAGACTGCATCCTGTCCATCGTAAGCCATTTTCTTCTACTTTCTAAAGAAATAGATTAGTTTTAATTTTCTACTACCTTCTAAAGGAATAGATTAGTTTTTGTTTTAATTTTCTTCTTTTAATTCCTTTATTTCATTCGTAGCTTTATTGTCATGCTTGTAGATGTCCTTTATATAGAGGACATGCTACACGGTTGGGTGTAGTGAGAGTGTGTTTTCCTCAATGGTTCTTCACTCTCCCTCCACGCAAGTGCGGGTACATTCATTATAAATTCACCCTTGAAATCCATAAAACATTAGAGTAATTAGTACACAAACGTGTAAACCAAACTGTTAGTAAACATTTATAAAATATTAAATAAAGTAAAACGGTTTCGTTGGTCTCAATTTCACTAATATTTCTTGAAAGTAGAATTCAGAAAACTGTGCCACTATGTGGCGCTTTATTATAGTTGCGAGCTCTCAAGTTCAAGTTTAAAACAATTTGTTATTTCAGAATGTACCTGAAATATAAACTGGTAGTATTATACTTAAGGTAGGATAGAAATCATCAATGACCCACTTTGGGGACCACATGGGTTAAGGCATCACGCTCACATTATACTGAACTACCAATGACAAGGATATCAGGGTTTGAGTCTCAGTCGAGTGTGATAAGGATGGTTTTTCCTAAATTATTGACAGGTGACCTGATGGTCTAGGGGTAAGGTGTTGAACTTTTGTGATGGGGGGCCGGGGTTCAATCCTCGGTTCCGGCATAGATTTAGCTGATTGCCAAACTCTTCGTTCACCTTTGACAAGACGTGTATTGATCACAACTGTGTGGAATTCAAGACCTCCACCGTGGTTCGGATTCCTTTTTAGACTGTACGTCCTCCATTTAATCTCACAATCACCCTACCACTACACGTTAGCGTAAGTGCGTATAGTCCGAACGGGTAGTAAGACGCTGTGCTAATAATAATAATAATCCTAAATTGTGTTACATTCTCCCTCCACGCAACTGTGGCTAGGTTTCATTAAATTAAAACCTTCTTCATCCCTAATTTATTAGCGTATGACCACGGCTGAAAGGGTAGTAAGACTTGGTTCTAAAAACGATAGCCAATACTGTATCAAGTTTGTTTATAGAGGTACTGAAGATTATCCCTTCTATTTCATTGTGAGTAATTGCAAGCAATTTTGGTTATTCTGATCGTATAGCGACACCATCTGTTGTCGAGTGGTCAGAGTTCCTGGATATAGATCCAGTGGTCCCAGATTAGATCCCAGGTGCTTCAAGACAACAATTTTCAGGAATAAATTTTAAATGTCTAAAGACTCAATTTTGTTTAATAATTAGCAATTTGACCTTTTCTTACAATGGTTAAGCCACATCAAATTAGGAAGTTCAACATCCAGCTAAAAATTTTTGATAGTTCATCCTTATAAAATCCTTAGCTAACCAGCATATAGTGATCACAAACCAATAATGACAATAATTTAGAATAAAATAAAATAAATATTAAAAAAAAATTAATTAATCAACAAACTGAATGCACCAATGAACACAATCCATAGGCAACTCAATCTTTACATAAGTACGATAATACAATATAAGTGAAACGAAATATTATACATTGTTACAGAAACCTGTTGAAATAAAGACCATATAAGTTCAGCAACTATCATAAATGAAATAATACACTCCGTTACAGAAATGTATTGAATAATGAGCAACGTGGTTTCCCAAAGAACATATTGGTTTACAGAACCACGTCGCAAAAATATTTTAATTTTAATTGTTATGTCGCTCCTATATAATTAACGCTAGTTATGTCTTAAATATTTAACTCTGTAATAACGACTATTATGGATCCGTTTTAAGAAAATATTTAATATTTTAATTTCTTAGTTTTTAGATATTTTTGTCTCTATGATATATGAAATCTAAATCTAAAATTAATTGTACTTTACTGAAGGTCAAAAAGAAATAACATCGATTTTATCAAAATACTCTCTAATGATTTTGTTTAAATTTTGTACCCGGGAAGGCATATTGTACAATATTACCAACAGAATTGCTATCCTCATTTTCACATGAAAATGAGTTTTAGTGTACTTTAGATTAGCAGAAATGTCCTATTTTGCTAATATCTCCAAATCTATTTCAAATACAAAACAGCTTATCACTCAAAAGTTGTAGCACAATTTAAATTTAATATCTTTTATTTGGAATATATTTTTATAAAATCAATAGTTTCTAAGATAATATATATTTTATGGAGCTCTTTGACAGTTGAAATCGATTTCTGTACACTTTGGTGAACGGTAATGTACTTTTCTCATTGATTAAGTAAAAGTATGTATTATTTCAGTTTTTTTTGTGGAGTGTTTGAACCCTCATTTTAGACGCAACCTATTAAAGAGGGTCCAAACTATATATATAAAAAGAACAGAGCTATAGGAGTGAGCAGCTTGAGTAATAATAAACATCTGAGAACATCAAGAGACCCGCCTCGGTGGCGTAGTTGGCTAACGCGCTTGTCGTGTTGAGCTCGACTGCTGAGGACGGGGAGATCGAGGTTCGAATCTCCAATTCCTAATCCATTAGCGTAATTAGTACTTAAAGCGTATAAACCGAACGGGTAGTAAGACGCGGTGCTAAATATTATTATTATTACATCAAGAGTACTCAAGGGCACGCGACTCAATACAGTTGCGGAAAAATCCCAGACGGTCAGCCTCAGGACATTTAAATAATATTAAGTGTTACCAAGAAAACAAAGTAGTTAAAGAATGATAGGTTATAAAACCTAAGGGTAAATCCTATAGCTAAAGTATTAAATAAAGTTGAGAAATCCATTAAATTGTTTATTTATATATGTATGAATTTAATAGATAAATACTCTTAGATATAATAAGTCTAAAAGCAATTATTAATATATAATAATTCTAAGCCCATTGTAACCTAACAACAAATTTATTTAGAAGAGCCATTTATTTGATACTAACAATACTTTATGTATATCACATGAAAACATCAAATTATTTTCTATTTCTCACTTGAAATTCTCATACATAATTACTCAAAAGTTTCTCGAGATACTTATTCTCTAAATATTTCTTACAGTGTTTTGTTAACTCGTAATAATTTAATACAGTTATCCGGAATAATAATCATTAACTTCAAACTTATAATATAAGAACAATTTACGCTATAAATTAAAATGGAGATAATATCAACAACATGATATGACATAATATGACACCTAACATTATTAGCCTGGACGGAGATAAATACTTAACCAAAATAATCATCTAACGTTTGTCCATCTATCGCTTCACTAGCGCTATCCAGAAATTCAGTATCCTAACTTATATCCTAATATGTTAGTTAATTATTTAAAATGCAATAAAAAGATAACTAAAATATTTTGCATTTAGTTTTATTAAAGATTTATCATGTTAGAAATCTAACCCGAAATAGTATTGTCGTAAAAAGAATGGAATTTTGAAGAAATTACATTTAGATAAATATTAATGCCGAAACCGAATTAAAGTATCTACGTTTGACTCAAGGCTTCCACTAGTTTCTCGAAGATATTAGAACGTATGGACACTGGGTTGTAGAGTAACCTTTTTTCTTCTTAAGTTCTTTGGCTTGTCTTGAGCTCGCGGCTTTGATTCTTGGGAGGAGTAATTTAGTTGGTTGTGGTGTGATGTGATCGGGTGTGTGGTCTCTCTCTCTCTCTGGTTAGTGTTCAGCGGAGCCAGTTGAAAGGGGTAAGTAGATATTTTGGCCGATTTGTTTTCTTTTCACTGCTAATGCTACATGTTTATGCAACAATGTATATTACTTTTAGTAAATGTTTCTATAGTAAGATAAAATAGAAAGTTTGTGTGGTTCACCGTATCATTAGCAATGAAAATATTTGAAAAAGTCCTCAATAGTGTTTGTTTCGGAATACAAGTTGGTTGATTCCAAAAGAACAAATATTTTCTTAACATAAAATAATGTATACAAAATAATTACATTATTATTAAACACTCTCAAGTCTACGCCTCAGTAGATAAGCGTCATTTTTACACGTAATATTAAAACTGATTTTAAAGTCATAAAACTTGAAATCTTAATATAATAAAATATATTGTTTATTAATTAACTTTTAAAAATACAATCCAAGTATTTTATTTATTTATATTTACAGAGATTAAGTGTTTTCTTGTGATACAAGTTTACCAGAATTTTTAATTTTTTGAAATTTTTCTTAAAGGTAGTATTTTTTTCGATCTAACACTATTCAAAACAAATTCTATTTTTCCTTATTTTAAAATATTATTAATGTTAGGAAAGATTATAAATGTCATTTAGGCGTCAAAACGGCCCAATATATTTGAATAGACAGAATGATTGATCGGAATTTGAAATCTCACAAAAACCACAATTTTATTTGCTTTAGGCTGTCAAAGAAACACATTAAATTTCCAGAGAAGTGTCTGAATTGTATTGGTATAATGGTTTAATATGTTTTGATACAATCAAATAAATGTATCCAACATAAATTGCCAACTTATAGTCTAGATTTTCATAAATGCTTTCAAAGAATAGTACCTACGTTGATATATGTTCTCTAGAATATATTGCTTATTTTCATGTAAAATGCCAATTAAAATGGTAAATTAGCTTAAATTGGGATATCATGTTAGTGGGGAAATTTGATAAATTACCCTTTAAGAAATCAAATCAAATCTAGCACGTGAACTTTATGATTAGGTATAGGCTACAGGATTATATCGGCTCACAACTGGTTTATTGGTAACTGGGAGGTCGAGGCTCAATGTTCGAACCAGATTGGTGCACTGGAAGATATTTTTTCATATGCGATTTATCAACTTGGTTTTACAATAACCCTTCCACGCTAATGCAGGTGCATTTCCTTTAATTTGGGTACCAAAATCCTACCCCTCAGTACTGTAAAAACAATTGATATGCTCTGTGTTGAAAGTGCTAATTATTAACGGATTTTTAAAAGTAAATATTGATCACCAGAGTACCCGTAAAAGATATACTAGTCAGATGGAACTAAATCTGCAAGTTTAAGGTCCCAAACTTATCGTGAGAACAAGTCCTTCTTTATCAGAAGTCAGTTACATAACAAACTGGTATAGTAAGTACGATTATTTTAGCACCACGTCTTACTACACGTTCGGGCTATACGCTCATGTAATAATTATGCTAATGGTTCTTAGGGATTAAGAAGTTTATATTTATAGAATGTTTACCCACATTTGCGAGGAGGGAGAGTGGAAAACTATTTTGTGAAAAATATCCTCAGTACACCCAACCGAGATTCGAACCTAGATCTCCCTGCCATTAGCAGTATAGTCTACCGCGAGAGTACATAGTGCGCTAGACCACTCAGCCACCGAAGCGGGTAAGTATGTTTCGGTCCTCACTTAGAATACCACTCATCTGAACCAATGAACCTGCAGTGAAATCTATGCAATTTTTGATGAAGACTCACATGTGCCTAAGAGGGAAAGACGGTGTTATCTTAACATTCTTCCTAATTCTATCTGGAGACTTCGAACATGACTTCACGGGAAGAGATTATTTTAAGGTACATGAAAGGGGTGGCTATTGATACTCCCCCACAAACACTCCTACCCCTTCCATGAACGTGGAAAGGTAAATACAGCAAACACCTTGTAATAGAATCTCATTTAAATAGAAAATGCCTAGCTGGAAACTTTAGAGGTGTAAGTAATCTTTGCTTCTTGTCTCACTACCCGTTTGGGCTGTACCTATTTAACTACACGAGTTGGGTAGTATTAACCTTAAAGAGATAGGATGTATTGAGGTGGACTGGATAGAGAGCTAGCTCAACACATGGATAGGGTGTAATGAGATGGACTGGATAGAAATAGCTCAATACATGGATAGAGTGTAATGAGCTGGACTGGATGTAACGAGCTCAATACACGGATAGGGTGTAATGAGGTGGACTGGATAGAGCTAGCTCAATACATGGATAGGGTGTAATGAGGTGGACTGGATAGAGCTAGCTCAATACATGGATATGGTGTAATGTGGTGGACTGGATAGAGCTAGCTCAATACATGGATAGGGTGTATTGAGATGGAATGGATATAACTAGTTTAAGATATGGATAAGGTGTAATGATGGGGAGAGGATATAATTAGCTAAAGATAGGTATAGGGTGTAGTGAGGTGGAATGGATATTAGTAGTTCTAGATAGAGATAAGTTGTAGTAAGGTAATGAGGGAGAGTGGATACAACTAGCTCAAGATAGGGATAGGTGTTATAAGGAAAGTAGAATTTAATGGAAAAGCGCTTAAGTTTTCTTGAGAGCAGAGTGTGAAATCATTTAATAAGAAACACCCTCAATGCACTGGTCAGAGATATGAATCCCAACCTCCTCGTCACTGTGAAATCAGACTATATGAGCCTTACGTCTATTCAGCGTGCCCACAGATGCAGGTTATTATAAATCTTTAATGATATTCATTAGAAATGCATTTGTTCAGAGAATTTAGTTAATTTAAAGTAATTGATAAGATTATTATCGATCTCTGGAGTATTGGGTTAAAGTGCTCCCCTCATGACCCCCATGTTCGTGGGTTCATACTCAACCAAAGTAGATAAATGTTTATTGTAAGATATAAATCCGTAGCACAACTTCCTTCGGAGGGGAATTAATGCCGTTGGTCCCATGTCTATTGTGGCTTAGAAAAGAAGCACGGAAGGTATGTAAAAACACCTTTCTGGGCAAAATCGGTAACCCTATAGTGTTCGCAATGTGGGGAATGCCAGGCCTCCCCCGTGGTTTGGATTCCTCGTTAAAATGTAGGTCCTCCCTTTCATTTCACAATCACCATAACATTACACATTAGCGTAAGTGCGTATAACTCGAACGGGTAGTAAGACGCGGTGATAATAATAATAATAATAATATACTATAGTGTTCGTTCATAGAAATTCAGTGTGTGAAAGGCTACGGGTAACCTTCAAACTTTCTGAACTCCCCTAGTATATGAGATTTCTACCAGATGGTGCAGGAGGCACTAACCAGATGGTCTGAATGCACGCCCAGCTCCGGATTGATAGAAATCACATCAAACCAACCGTCGGTTTGTTCACTTAAGAAGAATAGGATTACTACCCAAAATGTTTACCGAGTTGCCTAATACGTATGACTCGAATTGCACTTGGTCGCTGTTATCAGGTCAGGACTCAAATCTCAGCCTCGTGCTCTGAAGGGCGGTTTTCCACATATGTTTTTGCTGTAGGTTTATCAACCTCCTTCCAAGCTACTGTGAGTTTATTTCCTTTAAGCTCTTATACTCTTTCCTATCTCTTAGATTGAAGTCGTAAATCACCTTTGTGTTAAACACAGAAATAAATATAAAAGCGCGACACCTTATATAAGTAGGTAGCGTGTCTCTCTACTGAATTAAGGGTTCGATTACTCTCATATCTGAAAAATGTATCATTGATGAAATGAGGGTTTTTCCTTTTACAGTGATGAATAAACAGTCAGGGGCTGGATGTTGTCTCTTTTCTGGGTTTAAGTTAGTTTATATCCGTGTGCTGATATAATCAGTCGGTTCAAAAGGTGCATGTTAAATACCTCAAATAGATAAAAGTGAAAAAAAAAAAAATTTCAAATGAAAAAAAAAGAGGGCAAGCCTCATAACTCTACTGCGTGTGAGAGCCAATTCTACTAATTTTTCTTCCAGTGTGTAGCTAAGCTTAAAATCTAATTTTCATACGAAAGGGTCTTTTAGAAAATACAAAAATATTTTTGTGACCGAAATTAAAAAAGGCCACTCTTTTATTAGGATAGTTTTATAGTAATAATAATAATGGAATCCCTACAGTTTTCTGGGTAGGATAGTTAATAATAATGGCCAATCTCTTGGTCTAGTGGTCAGAGTTACTAGATACTAATATATAGGTCTCGGGTTCGATTACCAGTTGTATCATAAGTATTTTTTTCCAGTAGGATAATTGTTCCTATAATTGCCACGATCTAGTTAATTAGGGCTAAGCTAAGTTTAGAACGTCTACTACCACCACCTAATCAGCATCATCATTATTATCATCCCATCATCCCTTCTGGATGAAATAACCGCACATAAGTGATGCCCAAACCTAAGTAGACGGTTATTTATCCGCAACTGCCAGTAGAAGACCAGGAATGTCTAGTCACAAACTCTGATGACATACACTAACAAATTTAATTTTTTTAAATATTTTACTTTAATACTGAAGTTAAGGCTACCACCTTCTCTTAAACTTAACAAAAAATTTACAATTAAATCAGCAGCTAAACAAATTACACACATGAAAAAACCCCACACATAATGACAAAGAAATCTTTAGCTAAAGATAATTTTATAGATACGGTAATATCTTCAAAAGTGAACGTTGCAAATAACATGAGCTGGCGTATGAACACGAGAATGTAAATGAAGAATCACTTTTAGTTGTGTTTAGTAGTTGCCTTCCTATTAAAGCATTATAGTAAACTAGGAAGGGTACTAGTTGCACGTCAGACCTAGGCCTGCACACTTTAGCACGTGTTTAAGTAAGAAATGAATATAAGATTCTACATGGGCGTAGGAAGAATTTAAATTTAGGGAGAGGAGAGCAAAACATCATAATTTTATGACATAACGTTAAGATCAAGAAATAATAAATAAGAACCATGTTACTTTTTACAGGAATGGTGAAATTTTAATGGTTTTTTAGGGTTTCATACCTCCCCTCCTTTCCCCCAGTTAATGTTAAAAAATTGAATGCTACTAGAAACTATTTGTAGTAGGTTTTCCCCCCTAAAATTAGTTTTCACTAAAAGCTATCTGAAATATCCTTCCAAAATTACATTTTTAAAATTGGATGCCCTTAGAAGCGATTTGAAATGGTCCTTCCCTGATCCCCTCAGCCACCCCCTCCCCGAAGAACTTCAGAACATGTAGAAAGTGCTATTTCCTTAATACATTTTTGAAAAACAAATGCCCTTAAAAGATAATTAAAGTGCCCGCACTCGTATTAAATGTATATATGTACAATATGCATAATATATAATTTATTTGGTGTGGGCCTTACCTGGAAAAGTTTTGAAAATTGGATGCCGCTATAAGTAATTTAAAGTTTGATACAAGGCTATACTTAAGCTTCATATTAAACACTTTGGAATATTTAAGGGTGGAGGGAGGGTTAAACCCCCTAAAATACCCTTCCCTACCCCCTTGCGACTCCAAATAGAGTTTCAACAGACATAACCACTCCACTGAAAGGAAAGAGCAAGGAAAAAAAGAAACCTTGGGCCAAAAACACTTTTGAAATATCCTTAATTAAATGAGTATACTCTTTAGAAAAAGTCAGTGTATCGGCTATTATTCACATCAGCTATCCGATATGGATAAAATAATGTAGAGAGTAATAGAACTGCGCCAGCATTTTCATTGATAGAGATTGGAAAATCATGTTTTTAGTGTACCATTTTGTGGTGATATAAATCCAGCCTTCCACGTAAGCCTGAAGCATACTAACTGACAAAGGATGCCTATTCCACCAAGGAAGTTAGATCGAGGATCACCATGGCCAAGGAAGCATTCAACAAGAAGAGGTTACTGATGACCAGCAAGTTGAGCCTAGAACCAAGGAAGAAACTGATGAAATGCTACTTTGAAGCATCGTGTTGTATGGAGAAGAAACTTGGAGGCTGAGGAAGATTTAAAATAAATATTTTGAGAGCTTTGATATGTGATGTTGGGGAATACTTGAGAAGATGAGGTGGACAGACAGGGTGACAAAATGAAGTCTTTAGAATAGAGGGGGAGAATAGAAACATTTTGGATGTAATTCTTTGGTCCAAACAAACTGGAACGGACACATCACTAGGAGGAACTTTCTTTTCAATAACGTCATAGAAGGAAATGAAGGAAAGAGGAACTTAGGAATAAGGAGTATTAAAATATTGGATGAACTGAGGTAGAGAAGAACATTCTGGGAGCTGAAGGAAGAGGAAGAGCAAGAGCAAGAACACAGGGGGTATTGGCGTTCTAAGTTCACCGACAAAAGAAATAGACCTTTCATAAGACAGACCACCTTATGATGATTAATAATAATAGCCAGGTCGCCACCGTGGTTCGGATTCCACGTTAAACTGTAGGTCCTCCATTTCATCTCTACAATCACCCTACCATTACACATTAGTGTAAGTGCGTATAACCCGAACGGGTAGTAAGACGCGGTGCTAATAATAATAATAATAATATCGTACTATACTAACAATTTGTAGAGAATGTACAAAATAGCCACAGCAATGACTGCGTCTGGCATCAGCTCATAAACAATTTTACAATAATTGTAAAATTCTGTTAGCAACCATAATTGAAGAAATGTTTTATTCTATTAAACACCAATACATTAAAACAAATGTTTAAAAAATAACTTCTTAACATTTCTATTAAAGACCCATTACACTGATTATATACGTTTTTTGTTTAAACACTGTAGCTTAAATTATAAATTATTTAAAATTATAATTGTCAATAACCAATTTCAAGTACTCAATAAACTTATTTACCAAGACAATTGTTTTTTTTTATTTTAACTGCATGGACAAAAAAGTTTAATTAAAACACAGATTTTTTGAATTTACAGATCCTCATTTATTTAAAATGAACTCACTGTGTATGCGGCATACATATTAATTTGGACATTATGATTAAATCTACCGAAATATTCACATTTGTAGTTATAACTGCCAAACACGGCTTAGCGTATCCATACAAGGAAGTAGCTTTTAGAATTGTTAGACAAGCTTCAATTATTAATGTAATGGTTATATACCTGATTGCGATTCTTTAATACGACTTATAATTTTAAATATACCTAGTTTAAATATTACCATCAATAATTTAATATTTTATTTTACTTGCTGTATCAATACATTTAAATTATCATTTGGCAAGGAGAACTGCCGTTTAAAGGTATTAATTCAATTAGTTATCAAATCACAACTGGGTACAGGAGCTTTTTGCTATCGGGTACGATTCTAATGTAAATGTCTCATTTTCAACTAACTTTACATTTTTTTCTTTAGTTGGTATACACTTTATAAACAAATGATCATATCATCAAATAATTCATAAATTATCTTTACCTAGGAAGGAAATATTTACCACTCAGATCTAGACACCTATATCATGTCTGGACGATTGAATGAATACTAAGTTACCCTTATAGGTAGAAGTTTACCTTAACTAATTACACTATGGCCCTTTATTATAAGCTAAACCATAGCGTAATCAAACAAGGTAATTTTATTAATTTTCAGGGGAAACTGAGTATACATTAATACTTAATTATTTAAGGCGTCTCTTATAATTTAAATAGGTTCATATATAACTGCAGCCTTTACGTTTCTTGAATAGTTGACTCAAAATACTCACAAAGATATTTATATAGCAAAATATTTTATGACAAAATTTTAGTTTTTGTTTAGAAACACATTCACAAAGTTTTTTCTGTATGCATGTATGTTTGAAAATATGAACTGCTTCATCTCACACTATCCCCAAATGAAGCCTTTGGAGTTGAGGCCAAGGACGCGTAACAGGATTTCCCTTCGCTTTCGAGAGGATTTACCAACGAAAGATCCTGAAAAATCCCTCTAGGGATATGGGGTTGCTACACTGCTGTAAGGAGGAACATTATCCTACTTACCCACGTATTTTGTGTTACTACTTATTCTTACTTTTCTTTATTCCTCTGTGGGAGACTCTGATGCATTTATTTACATTTTAAGCTCTGCCAGTGGCTGAGGCAGAAGGGAGCGTGAGTAATTTTACAGGTTTTATAGCATTAATTTTTTTGGACCAAAATAAATAAAATATTTCTCCAGTAGCAACATAGAGTTTAGTTTTCTACACATGTTAATATCAACAGATCTAGAATATCTGTTGATAGTAGTATGTGCAGAAAACTAAACTATATGTTGCTACTGGAGAAATCTTTGATTTATTTTGGCCAAAAAATCTCAATTCTATAAAAAACTGTAAAAATACTTTCGCTCCCTTCGGCCGCACCTTAATGAGGTTTACTTTAGTTTCGAGAAACTCTGGATTCTATCATTACAATAAAATAATTAATAATAATAATTAGCTATGCATAATTGTTTATGGTTTTATTTTACTATAGTATTAATATTCCTAAATTTGGGGTTATTTTGCTGTTGAGTGCTCTATTTTAGGTTAAGTTAGGTTGGGAATGGTATGAAGGCTTTAAATTAGAACGTGCACTTGATTTACCTTTTTTTAAATGCACACTGCTGTTCGTTTTATATTTTATTCATTCTAAGAACATTTCCCAATTTCATATAAATTCTTGGATTGAAATTAAATATTCGAAAAAACAGAACAAAAGAAATTTATTTTTATTAAGTACTTAACATCCCAAGGATGTCGTTGAAGCCTGCTTCTGCCTTAATAACGAACTCAGAATAAATTACCCTTACCACATACAACTAGACAAAATCGATAAAAGTAAATATCTGAAATTTGTGAAGTTTTACTTACATAATCTAAAAATAAGTATTTTTAAAGCTTTATGACATTAATTTTGGTAATAATATTATATTATTAGATTAAGAAACGTTTATAACAGTATACAATATATGCTTGAGAAAGTTTTGAGGTTAAGACTTATTTAAATATCGATATATCGTAGTCAGTAGTGAGTCAGTCCTTTGCCAAACAATATTTAACGATGTGGTGCAAATATAATTTCTCAAGCGTTAGGTTCACTATCCCAACGATGAAATAAGATTTAAACTCAATAGTTAGTCAAAATTAACACTTTTTACTGTTAAAATTTTACCTGTGCCATGATTATGTTCAAATAAGTTTTTTGCTTACCATATTGTTTTAAGAGATGATTTAGAAAATGAATAAATAAATATAAAGCACTTGTCATGTAATAAATAAAGCAAAAACTGTAAGACAAAATAATATATATATAGCAGTAAATAAATAACAGTGAAACAATTCTGATTATTTTATTTGAAACTACTGTATTTATTGAGGTAAAGAGACTACCACACAAAAAATAACAACACACTAATAATAGCTAACACAATTATTATTGTTTATCTCTTTTTACACTAACTTCTTGGGTTATACATAGTTTTACTCTAATTTGAGAACACAGGACCAGTAGGGTGTGTTTTGCACCTCAATGTGGAAAATCCCCCTCAAAGACGAGCATGCCAGTCAATCTTACAGACGCTTAGTGAACCCTTCCGGTAACAAAATTAGTCATAACTATCTCAAACTGTCTCTAGGTACGCCATACTATATATACATATATATATGTACTTAATCACATACTCCAAGAGATCTGACATCACTGATAAAGGGGAGACAAATCCTTCTTCGTTTCAATTTCCTGAACGCGCCTCCTTTCACGAAACAAAGGAGTGACAGACACCCCCCCGCTTCTCCCATATATCCCCTGCGGTAGCAAGATGACAGGTGAAGACGATCGTGGGAACTTGATGAGAAATACCCGTACATCAAGCTGCTAGGCCATCGTCGAGTTTCCTCTCAGGTTCAAATACATTTCTGTTGAATTAATCAAATTTAGCGGCAGGGAAATTGACTGCAATGAACATATGCCTACTGTTTATACACACATTTCATTGGTCCTTTGTTTGTTTTATTCACATGAGAATAAAAATCTACTCTATAAATAATAACCCACTATTTATTTCTCGAACTTCTACTGAGAAGTATTCAGAGATAGAAAAATCTCTTAAATCGATATGATCCGTGTTTAAAATTAGTGAATAAAATTATATATTCATGGCATAAAATCTTTAGAAATGTGATTAATTAATACAATATTTATACTAAATTTGTGGTACGGCTAAGTTATCATCTGTCTCTCTCAGTTCAGGAGAGTGTCTGTTATTACGGTATTCCCCGCATCATATTGCCAGTCCGGGCTATCTGCATATTTACATAAAGAAAGTTCATCACATGCCAATCATCTCGGCTAAAAATCTTAAATTTACACGATTAAACATTAATGGAGATAAACAGTTAATATAAGTTCCTAATACTGAACTTTGTTTAAATATTAAATGATATTTAGATGAAAACTGCAGTGAAAAAGGCCGTTTTTTTGAACATTTTAGAATGGCTTCACAGCTAAGCATTATGCTTATCTGTCATAATAGGGACGTACTATAGTTATTTAAAAATTTTTTTGTCGCTTTGTCCATCATTGTCGCTGTGTAGAATTTCGAGTAATCATTCAAATAAGAATGCATTGCACACATTTCTAGCATATCGTAGGTGTTTTCTATTCCCTTTTATTACCATAACTCGCGCGTGCGCACACACATACATAATCAGATGCGAGGCGAGAGATGAGGAGTTGTGCCTGCTACGATGAACGCTCTGAAATGAAGCATTTGCATGGAGGAAGGGTGGACCAACATTCAGAAAAAAAACCCTACCCATACTGCACCTGTATCGGGTTCTAACCCTTACCTACACGTCACAGGAAAACCAAACCAGAGATGGTTGACGCCTTAGCCCACGAGGTCTCATTAAATTGTGGTGGAAGAGAATGCACTAAAAAGTCCGTATTTATTTTAAAAACAAAAAACTTCTTTAACCTAAACATTGACATTTAAACATGAAATTTCCTCTTAATTTAAAAAAAAAAATTGTTCAAATTCCATTATGCATGAAAGTAATAAATTAAAATTAAGAATAAAAAAAAAGTACACCCGATAAACACTCTAACCTCTACCTCCCCTCTGTTGGAAGTTCAATCCATTGCGAGATTGACACCTTAAACCATGTGACTACCGGTACGGTAAATACATAATAAAATGGTCTGCAATCATTTTATTCCCTATTTTTAAGCTAAGTTTACAATGCTTGTGTTATGCTTTATTCTCTAATACAAAAGGTGGTATCCGTTTTTCGTTCATGGACCTTGCGACCATTTTTGCATCACACAAAGGATGCAAATACCATAGTCGTGTCCGAACGCTCGTGTTACATTGTGTTTCATGTCACAATTTTAGGAATTTTAGGAATTATAGTTGGATTAAATTGTACCATGGTCAATACCACTTAACGTGGACGTCATCCGGCTTACGAAATCATTTGCTCCTGTCCTATATTTAAAATATAGTGTTTACTAATTAACTCTCAAATTTATTTTATCGGATACATATATCTTAAACTAAGATAAGTTCTACCTATTTTCATGAAATTGTTGTTCTATTTGGGAACTAAAATATATTACTGGGATGGACATGATAAACATTACTGATAATATATTCTACTAATAATTAAAATTTGGATTACTTTCAACTTAAATAGCAAAACTATAGCAATGCACAGTTTTGCAAATACATTTTTAAAAGTGACATCTGGACACATATATCTAACTCGTGACCATCGGCTAGGCGTGCTGTTAGTTTACCATTAATGTAGGTAGACGACCTAAGTGTAAGATCATTTAATAGATGAGCTAAGGGTTCTGGATTTGATCCAAATATCCGTCCGGGTCTCAATTTTCAACACTTATTTGATAATTTGTATACAATATATACATGTTAGCAAATACTTGTTTCATTATATTGTGCATTGTCGAATGAAAAGATTCAAAACAAAATATTTACAGATATTTTCATCATTTTTTTTATTATTTCTTATTATATTAGTCCTATATATTTATGATTGGTATATTTAACATGCACTTTTTATTACGGGAACATGAAAGTTCAATCCTGCACTTACAAAAATACATTACGAATCCATATCTTGAGATAGTTCTACCCAGTTCACTTCATTACACCGTATTCCTATCTTGAGATAGTTCTACCCAGTTCACCTCATTACACCGTATTCCTATCTTGAGATAGTTCTACCCAGTTCACCTCATTACACCTTATCTATCTTAGGTGAATTCTAATGTTATCTCCCCACCTGTATCTATGTCCTCTCACAAGTCTATTTACATTGGGTTTACCAGTCAACACCCTGAACATGGTTCTAGATCCTCCAATTAGCACTGCATGTCCTGCCAGGACTGGACTGGGCCACCACGACACCGGGAGATATCCCATTGGGCAAGTTTGATTTGGGCTCCCATAACACCTTCATACTCGAATAAAGCCATCCATTCAAGTCTAGATGATCGTTTTTATTAAATTTTGATCAAAATTCTCAGTTAGGTTGTCCAAGGTTCCCAGAATACATCTTTTGTGAAGATATAAAATTTCTTGAGCCAAAAGTGTAAGCACTTGTTAGGTGGATTCTGACTTTTACTCTCTTTGTAATCCACACAAGTAGCGAGGAGAGTAGTCTACAATCTTAAATATAACAAAAATTGACTCCTTGGTTTTGTATAACAATTTAGAAGAAATTTTTCTCATGTCAGTAGAAAGTACAAAATTAAGTTTTAAGTATCCTGAATGATGACGCAAAAATAATGGCCTAGGAATTAAATTTACTAATAATAAAAATATAAATACCACGGCTCACCACTCCAGCTTTTACTGAAATATAACTACAGTTGTATTTATTAATTTATATTAAGGGACGTGATATTTATAGTCCCAGACCGCTTTTAACCTACCAGTTAACATCTGCTGCCCTCCCATTGGAAAATGTGAAATTTGATTACTTTCGCAAGGTCTGGTGGAGAGTACAGGGTACACGACCCATCAGTATGTAACATCCTTCACTCTACATTTTATTTCTTCCTATTTGGACCATTTATTTTTCTAAGTACTTTGTTTTCTAACACCTTAGATTTTGTAACGGCCGGGGTTGCTTCCGACACCATATGTTATGGTCGTGGGTTTGTGTCGGGCTAAGTGTTGAAAGACGGAGGCGTTGGCAGACCTTATAAAGGAGCTGTTTATTTTACAAAAGCTACATGTGATGTTTAATTTACAAAGTTCGAAGAACAGCGATGAAGGATCTCCGTCGTCGAGTTGGATTTTGACTCTGTTCGTTTGCCATTACTGGGTACTACCCTAACCGCGTAACCGTTCAACTAGTAGTGGATCCAAGACAACGGTTCACAAACAAGTACATCTTGTACTCTGATAAGGCAATACAAGGCAATTGCTACTACCGAGACTCAAGCCCATGAGACTTAACATAGATACGTTGCTAACCCAACGTACCACACGTCACGGACGCGTGTAACCATGGATCCATGGTCCAAAACACAAACGCGCAACCCAACTTTCAAGAGAAGAGAGAGCCCTTCCTTCTCGACCTCTATTTAATAAAACGTTTTACCCTAGTTCTAGAGATATGTGTCGACTAAAGGTTTTGCAATCCAACACTTGAACAGTGCGGCTGTGACACACTCCCATGTTAAGAAATCCTATCACTGATCTAACTCGAGTCGACGGATTCTTTATCACTATATTATGTATAAAATAAAGTGCATCATTTAACAAGACACATTATAATATGTCTCAGTTTAAAAGATCGGAACTGGCACATCAATGGATCACAAAGTCTAGAAAACCACCCAACCTAAATATTCGCTAATTTCAATCCAGAGGCTACACCAGCACCACCTACCTTCCACAGAGTAATAGAGAAACATTCAGAGAATTTCATCTTCACCAGAGAAGTTTTCATCCATACCAGTCAAGTTGGCATCACCGAAGACAACATCCTGTTCAGTCTACTACTACTACTACTTCCCGAGGAAGATGTTATAATAGAATCGAAATATTGATGTGTGTGTAAATATGTGTTGGTTTTTTTACTTTTATTTGTGCTCTATCGTTTTCCTAATATTCTATCATTTTATTTATTACTATATTGTAACACTTTAGCTCTTACAATTTCTTATCACCCTCTAAAATTAGAGACAGTACTTTCATTAAGAAATATAAGATTTAAAATAGAATGTATCTTCTAACGTTCAATTAACCTGGATACAAGATTATGATCCTAACACAAAACGTATCGATATGGGGTTCTATGCATTCATTTGACATTAGCAAAATTGGAATTGGTTTAGTGATTTGTTCGTTTTAAAATAATTATTTTTCATTTTCTTAAACATTAAGAAAAAGTATTGTCAAACAGTTTCACCGTTCCCAATTCCTATTTGTTCAAAGGTATAATATAGTAAACCGCACTACGACACGACCGACGTCTGGTTCTAACTGTACTACCAACCTAAGATTAGGTGCTATCTGGGGGAAGAGGGAGAAGAGGGAGAGGCTGCCATCAGGACAACTTTAAGAGAGTTGGAGCTGAGTCTCGGTTGTGTTGAAACTTAATCTTACTCTACTATTTAGAACCCTCAATTAGTGAATCATTACGTTCTAATGACCGCCCTTACACTAAGGGACAATAAAAACACTAAATTTCAATATATTTAAAAGTAGGATTATAGTCGAAATAGGGGGTCTGAAGTGTTGATCTGCGGATTGATTGGATGAGTAATAAAAATAAAAAACTTAACAACTAAAAAATGTCATAAAAACAACTCAAATTTGTGTTTTTTATGACCGTAAAGCCAAATACCGCAAGTATTGCATTTTTCTTGTTTTTGTTTATTGTATTTATGTAAAAAAGACACGAGATTGATTATTCATAGCTTTATAAAACATCAACATTCTTGGTGTATTGTGCCATCGCCCACAGAATTTGCAAACTACAAAGCACCTGCATAGGTTTATATGATGACGATGAAAAATACTCGTGAGACCTGTTACAAAGCCGACGTTTTGTTAAAACTGATATTATATTATCATTTCCAAGCTCACAATAAGATGTATTAGTGTTTTGCCTATATAATATATTTCTAAATACAATAATGCCTTTGTTTTATTAATAATAAGATCCTATATCTCTAATTAAATATGTTTAATATTATCAGAAAATCAGCTATCTATAGAATTAAACTTCCAATGTAATCAGGGTAGCTTTTTTACAAATGTATTTAAATTTTATTCTAATATTTGAACAGTTATAAATCATATAATGGATATTCGTGGTGTTTTTTTTAGCTTATACAACCCAGGGGTTATTAATTTATGGCTTAATCTATAAAGTAGGAATGAGGAGGATTATTTATATGCCGTACACCCCATTATAAATTAGAAAGGAAGGGAAAACTTTAAATTCACTCAACCAAAATTAAAACCTCTATCATTATCACAGATTACCTATTATATTGTGAAACTGACTCCTAGACCATTTGACCACTGGCGGAGTTTGGAAAGGCGTGACATAAAAAAGGAATATATTTCTGAAAGTAATAACATCTCAATAAGAAAGCACCCTAAAATAGAATCTCTCTTCAAATCAGTGACATGTCGTGGAGTGTTGCCAGGGTGAGCCATAGCTATCTTAAGGTGGGGATTTAAAGGACACGAGAAAAGGTAAGTGTTTTTGGAAGTTTTTATAGAAAACTATTTTTTTGCCAAAATAAATATTTCTTCAGAAGACAGATGGAGCTTTATTTTATTCGCACGGTGATATTAACAGTAGTTGTTGAATATCTATCATGAGCATAGTGCTATCAGATGAGCAACGTTTTAAATGAAGAGAAAAAGTTGTAATTAAACTCCAGGACACCATTTACAGATGAAAGTACAGGATTGGGCAAAAGTAATAGTAGAATATAAACGAGGCAGCATGAAATGAGTAATGAATGAATATATTTCAAAATAGCAACAGTGTATAGACAAAGATATGCGATTTTCATTTGACTTGCTGTATGCGCATGCGTAAGATATGGGCGTTTCTGTGTGCGCGTGCCTAAGACACTGGCTCTCCCAGCCATGGGGAAGGACTCGCAGATCTTCAATAACCTATTGACGTCTGATTAGGCCCATTTTGAACTCTCCTGGGGCGTTAACAAGCAAAAATTCCGATATTGGGGACAAGTTAACCCACTCAAGATGCATAAAAACCACTCCACAGTGAACATTTGACATTGTGGTGTGGCGTTGCATCGTCTCGTCATCGGCCCATATTTATTTAAGGACGCTTGATGTCGTGCTGTTATCGTTAACAGCGATCGCTACGTCCAGATTTTGAACGAGTTCTTCCTTCCGGAGGCTGCCATCCGAAACCTGCCACAGCTATGGTTTCAACAAGATGGGGCAACAGCCCACACTGCCCACCAGTCCATGGCCATATTGTGAAGTGAGTTTCCCGGTCAACTGATTTCCAGATTTGGGGACATTCACTGGCCAGCACGGTAGATAAGATTTGACCGCCCCGGACTTCTTCTTGTGGGGTTACCTCAAGAGTCATGTATTCGCCGTACGTCATCAATACTGACTGAGCTGAAGGATCGCACACGAAACGCAGTGCGTTACATTCCCTTAGAAATGTTGGATCGTGTGATGCAAGGTTTCGTCCACTGCTTGCAGGAGTGTGCTATGCATGATGGTGGACACCTACCTGGCATAATATTCAAGAAATAAGATTTGATGTTCATTAAATGTCAATGGCATATATTTCTCTATATACTGCTGCTATTCTGAAATATGTTCTTCCATTACTCATTTGTGCTGGGGTCCGGAGTTCAAGCCTCGTTTCCGGCACAGGTTTATCTAATTACCAAACCCTTCCTTCACCTCTGACAAGACGTGTATTACTCACAACTTGTGAATGTGGGGAATTCCAGGCCTCCACCATGGTTCGGATTCCACGTTAAACTGTAGGTACTCCATTTCATCTCACAATTGCCCTACCATTACACATTAGCGTAAGTGCGTATAACCCGAATGGGTAGTAAGACGCGGTGCTAATAATAATAATATAACTTTTGCCCAACCCTGTATATTCCCATGTGTGTTGGAAAGATCAGAGCCTATATATGAATGATCAAATGGGAATCAAGTAGGTGAGACCATGATATGTCAGGTACAATTAAAAAAAAACAGTTCACTTACTTTAGAAACACTCCACGTCACGCCACTGATTCAAGCTCCCTTCAAAATAATTACATCCCTAAATCACCACCTTATTTTGTTGAATCAGGCTCGTTTAATATCTTGTATCATCAGCTTGGTGATAGATTAGCAGGGTAATGTGTGGTTTTGTGGAATTCAAATCTGTAGCACATGTTAAACGTGAGTGTAGAATTGTAACATGGGCACAAACCTGGACTAAATTTAGTGGGAGGGGGAGGGATGCTGTGGGAGAGCCCAGTGCATTCATTTATACCACAAAAATGTGGGCTTGCAGCTACTAGATAATCAAGTCTTTGCCGTGTAGTTCGTGTTGTCAAAAGCCACGAAAATAACTAACTGCGGTGACATAACAATATCTTGGAAGACTCTGTGAGTAAAACGGCCACCTACATTGCATAAGAATATATTGTAGTAAATCATATTATGATTATTAAATTATGTGAGGCATGCCAGGTCTCCACCGTGGTTCGGATTCCACGTTAAACTGTAGGTCCTCCATTTCATCTCACTATCACCCTACCATTACACATTAGCGTAAGTGCGTATAACCCGAACGGGTAGTAAGACGCGGTGCTAATAATAATAATAATTATTATTAAATTATCATTATTAACATACATTTATTTCTCTTTTAATATCTTGAAAAACTACATTTTAATATTAACTATATATAAATTATAATACTTAGTTGAAATTTAGAGTAAAAGAAGAATTTAATACCTACCTAGTTCTTATTCCTCCTTGATCACTTGACTGGTGTAGAACATTCTTATACATCGCTAATTAAAGTTGCGGCCCTCTGGAGCATTGAAACGCATTATATATATATATATTATTTAGCACCGCGTCTTACTAACTGTTAGGGTTATACGCTTAAGTAGGGGTCTACTAATTACGCTTATGGGTTAGGAATTGGTAAGGTTGAATATAGATGAAGTTAGTCCGCATTTGCGTGGAAGGAGAGTGTAAAACATTTAGGAAAAACCACTCCAGTTCACCCAAGTGAGATTAGAACCTCAATCTCCCTGTCCTCTGCAGTTAAGCTCGACACAAAACTAGGGCGTTAGCTAACTACTCCACCAAGGCGGATCGGTTCACCTTAACATTAAATTAAAATATACCAACAATTCTAGTCTATACCTTAAATACCCCTAGAAATTAGAGCCAGCATTCTTTAAACTAATTGATTCTTTGTCACAATGGCCAGAAAGGAAAATCCCAAGTTATTTGAAGATGCTCTTTGTGGATTTTAAACATGGGACACAAACTCACACAAGCATCGAACCTCGAGATAGAGTATACCTTGATTTTCTTACAACTTGATATTTGGAGCACATTTTAGAGAATACTAATACATTCTCTTGAAGCTGACATTGAAAATAGTCTACTTTGTTCTATCTTTTAGATATTGATAAAATACAATTGGTAAAATAATAATACTTGGAACCGTGTCTTACTACTCATTCGGGCCATAAGCTTAATTACTAACTATACTAATATGTTAGGAATTGGGAAGGTAGAATATAGAGATAGATAACTCACACTTGCATGGTGAGAGAGTGAAAAACCTCCCCCAGTTCACCCGAGAGTGATTCGATCTTACCTCACCCCCTCCTCTGCAGTCTAGCTCAACAAGAAACTAGCGCGTTAGCTAATTACGTCACCGAGGCGGGTCAATTGGTAAAAGTGATTTGCAGATCACATGACTTGGACTTATACTTTCACTTTCATGTATTCATATCTGGTACAACTGCTAGGGACAGTTGCGATTGATCGGGCTACAAAGTGAAGGTACATCTGGTACAACTGCTAGGGACAGTTGCGATTGATCGAGATACAAAGTGAAGGTACATCTGGTACAACTGCTAGGGACAGTTGCGATTGATCGGGATACAAAGTGAAGGTACATCTGGTACAACTGCTAGGGACAGTTGCGATTGATCGGGATACAAGGTGATCGAGAATAAACATGTATTTTCGTATCAGAATCACATTTTATACAAATCGAGTGTAAGAACATATTTAGACCCGTATTTATAGTATAATTTAGGAAGTCAACCAATATCTCAATAAACTAATAACGAGCAGTTGAGTTCTAACCGGGATTTGGTTGAGATTTGATTCTCAGTTATAATATACACGGCCCTTAAACTCCGTAAACAGTCAGGCCTCTTGATCTAGTGGTCATAATTTTTGGTGACTAGTCTAGAAGTACCGGGATTGATTCCCAGCTATACCATAAGTATTTACCTAAGGATATCTGTTTCTTTGGGTGCCATAGTCTGGTTATTTTGGATTAAGTTAGGTTTGAGACTTCTACTGTCACATCATAATCATCATCATCATCATCATCATCATCGTCAACGTCATTATAGCATCATATTATTGGGGAAAAGTAAATGAAACTACATTAGCCCCATGGCTTCTTTGGTGCTGACTGACAGTTCACAGCTGACTTCTGACAGTCAACATTTAAGTATATACCTAAATTTGGACTGTCAGAAGTAACAGCTGCTAAACACATGTTTTTGTAGATCATATGGTTCGGTGTAGGGATACATAATTTAGTCTGGTAACTTTTCAAAGCCATCAGCTGTCAGTCAGCACCAAAGAAACAATGGGGCTACTGTACATGGTGTCCCTCCCAACCTCAGAAGACGGTTACATATCCGCCACTGTTAGTAGAAGACCAAGCATATTTAGCAGACAAACACTGGTGGCATACGCTTATAAAAATCCACATAACCTGAAAAACAGACATATGCTTCTACTAATGACTTTCCTGCCATGTTCGCAAACCATTAATGCCATTACCAACACTGGCAGTCACCTGGTATAAAACGTCTGGCTCGCAAGGTACTGGATTGCCAGTGACGGGGAGGTTGAGGTTTTCAACTCTCAACTCAGTGAGTTGGTGAAATGGAGGGTGGCTAAGACATCTCACTTAGCACTGTGGTTTTCACATTCTATTTCCATTCGAATTAGAGTGCATCGTCTATTTTCTTTAATTCTATATACCACCTGATTAAATTGTCCAAAAGACATGTAATACTTACCATTTTTATAGCTCACGCACCCCGAAATTCCATGCCATCACCCTTTAATGATGGTTTCAAATATATTTAACCTTTTACTGATTTAATCTGTTAGATTAGATTTTAGAATATAGGAAGCTCCATTGCCACATGAAAATATATGAAAATTATAATATTTTTATTTTTATTTTTGTTCTCCCACGTACCATCAACAAAGAGCTTGCGTATCAAAGTTTGGGAAAACAATTCTTCACAAACATTTTAGATCAACGACCCAATTTTTACAGCTATAAACTTTCGTGACTGACCTATCTATCTATAGTGGCGTGAGGATGGACGGGGTATTTAATTTTTTACTATTTTTTTTTATTTATCCGTCTTAGGGATTTTTTTTAATAGTTTTTACTACTTTTATTTTCTCTCGACCTCTCGAAGAGAGAAATATTGTGATCATCGAACACGAGATTTTGATAAATATCAACGTTTGAAACAGAAAAAATGGATTTTGCAGTGCCGTTTGTCTGTCTTTACTTGGCGCTAGAACCGAACCCATTTTAGCGATCAGTCTAAAACTTGGTATCTAGGGTTTTTATAAGTGCAAGGGCGAAAATAGATAGCATCGATTTTCTCTAAATCAGCATTTTAACTATTTTGATTCAATTTGGTATCCGGACACTGTTTAACATTACAAATAAAATGGTAGCTCTCTTTTTCCCATAAAAAAAGTGTTTAAGGGCACTTCACATAAGCAGAAATTCCAATTTTGATAATATATAATTAAACATTTGATATGAGAATTAACTTTAATGTAAAGGTATTGTACTGTTAAAATTAGAAAATATTTTAATCTTAAATATATTTTTATAAATCAATAGTTTCTGAGCTATAAGAATATACATACACACACACACCACACCCACA
>CABFVZ010000264.1:364997-450949 GCA_902151445.1 Timema monikensis | reverse complement strand
ACACACACACACACACACACACACACACACACACACACACACACATCTTTTCACGGATTACTTAGGAAAATACATTTGTTTATTATGCTATTTGGTGGACAGAGACGTTATTTTTTGCTGATTGTTTCTGTAATGGTTTATATTATTACTTTCATGCTCTTAGGTGGAATGTTTCTACACAGTAGTTTGTTTCACAAATTTTAAGATTTTTTAGTAAATTTCTCTTTCTAAATAGCAAAGAAAGAGAGAGTCTCTACGGACCACCGTTCCATTTATTTATTAATATAATATTTTAAAATAATTTCAAGATTTTCACATTTTAAAACTTTTCTTAACCAACTCAAAAATAAGTTTGTGACCTAAAGTTTGGAAACCATTGATAGAGCATTGGTTTCCAATTTGGAACCCTTTATTTGGGAAATTGAGTATTAACAGTTGGCATGTCAAATTTTTGTAATGAAAAGGGCCACATAGAACATCAAAGATACTTTCAAAATAAAATCTGTATGATCATATCATGTTAAAATAATTCCAATCATGTATCTTATTATTAAAATAAATTGTAAGGTGCACCGAACAGATTTTCTCCCGCTTTTATCTTAAAATGGCCATTTAGTAAAATCTCAGAAGATTTATGAAAGGAAATAATAGATCTATATATTTTTGTTGAAACACAACAAATATCATAAATGAAATAATATACATAATATACACCGTTAATCACCCTATGGCTTTAAGAACCAGGAACACCGTTATAGAAAAATTGAGAAAATAGAAACATCTTTGTCCGCCAAAGAACATAAGAATCAAATTCACTCTCATAGACCTGAATTAAATAGTATATATATTTGTTAATAGATAGTAAATTATTGGTTTTATAAAAATATATTGTTTAAATAAAAGATTTTTTTTTCTGTGTTAGTACACCAGTGATAAGTTATTTCCTTTAAAATAGTTGCGGAGAAATGATTTAAATTGGATAATTTTCCTAATGTAAGCTAACCTCAAAGTCATTTTCATGAGAAAATGAGAATGCCATCTTGTTTATTATGATAAACCATGTCTAGATATAAAACGCATTCAAAATATGTTAAAGCGAATTAAGAGAGAATAGATTGCTTTTATCTTTATGCCCTTCAGTAAACTAGGGTTGGGTATTTAATTCCAAAAATCCCTTGGTGGTACCTTATGAACACTCCAGATACCAAGTACTAGCCCAATAAGTAAAGGCCTGAACGCATTCCCAGCTACGGATGGATAGAAATAACATCAAACAAACCTTTGGGTTGATGATATAAAAAAAATTAACAGTTTTTATTTATAACACCGAGGTAGAAAATGGCTTGTATATAATAAAAAATGTTGTGAAAAAGAATATTAAATGTTTAATTAGGGTAAATGACTTTTTTTCTTGGACCACAGGCAATGGCTTCCCAGACCCCAGTCAGACACCTACGATTTATTAGGCTGCAAAATAACCTGTTTGTTAAAATTAATTACATTTTATAAAAGGTTTTGTCATTATTATTCAAAGAAAAACTTGAAGAGGTTTTCTATTGTGTAGTGTATATTTTGCAGTAACCATCATATTAATAGAAATATTGATTTTATTTCGCATTTTTTCCGGATATTCGTGCTTTCATAATGATATACTTTAAGTAATAACTAGTGAGCTCAATGTCAGTACTTTTTTCTATTTGGCTATGTCTCGTACTGCCCGTTTGGGATATACACTTTAATTAAACTAATATAATATGGCCAATGAAAGTTAAATTTAGATGAAATATACAAGTATGTTCATAGAAAAAGAGTGGGAAGTAATTTAGAAATAAATATATCTAACACAACCGACAAGATTACACTTCAACCTTCCCGTCACTAGCAAATCAAAATAATTTAAACTTACATCCATCCCGCAAAACTCGTATCTATGGTCACGTGAACGAAAAAATATGTATCTCCTAGAACAATATTTTATTTATTTTGGTCTGAAAAAGTTTTTTATCATAAAAAAACAGAAACTATACTGATCTTATATCGCGATCCCTTCTATTCCACCTTAAAGTTAGTCCACCTTCTTTGCACAACCTCTCCAAAAATACAAATCTCTCGTGGTTGACTGACTGCTACCTAAGTTTAAAAAAACATAGTGCTTTGTGGGGATTTTATATGCCTATAACATTCTGTCATGAATATGTTTCTGATATAAAATGAACGTGGCAGGTTACGAGTCATGACCTCTGACAAGAGTAAAGAGAGGTCTATAAAATTATCCGCTTATGTGTGTGTGTGTGTGTGTCAGCATTTCAAATCTCACTCTCCACTGCATACGTCCGTTTAAGCCGCTATTTTTTGATAGCCGGAAGCGCTGAATCGCGCGCGCCCTCACTTTACGACAGGTTTTTCTCTTTTTTATTGCACGTGTTTTACTACCAGTAACAAGCCATTGTGTGGAACCCGTTACGTCGATCGTATTCCTCACGTCTGGGTAAACAGTAGTATCGCAATCCTTCAGCTGAGTGGTCAAGTTTGATGGTAATGATTTACTCTAACTAGAATATAATATAATAATTAAAACAATCTGACCAATAATTTACCACTTATTGGAAAAGGAGATACTCTTTGGGGAATATATGCACCCATAGAGAAAAAACTGAAGACAAGACTTAATTTCGGCTACTGGTTTAATTTACTAATAGAATTTGTAGGCATTTTGTAAATTTCTACAAGTTAGTAATAATAATAATATTTAAATAATTTCCCACTTCAATTTCCAATTTCCGTTACTATAGTGCTGGCCAACAGTCACAAGACCTATATTAGCATGCCGGCATTGAAAAGTTCGAAAGTACCTGACATAAAAACACAACTACACTAGAAAATAAAACAATCAAAATAAAGAAATGACACACACAATCAGTGACTATAAGATAAGAAACAAATTGTAATATTGATAATAACAATAAAAACTACATTATTAACGAGGAGTAGTGAAAATCACTCAACCTTGGTATCGATAATAAGAACGAAAATAAAAACAGTAAGCAGAATTCATCAAATTTAGATATCATGATTACACAATGTATTGATTAAATTAGTGGTAGTAGACTAGATAATAAAAAATAGTAGCTTCAGTGGCCGGGTGGACTTAGTCATCACTCATCACTCTCGTGTTAGACTAGTCCTCCACGCAAATGTGGGTAGATTATCTCTAAAATGCTTCCTTCTTAAGGACCAGCTACACGGTCCGCACCGCACTGCCACGGACGATCTTCGAGAGAGCATTGCTCCGCCCTTTTGCGGTGCGGTGCGGACCGTGTAGCCACCTACCATCGGAAATAAATGTACGCGAGCTTCCGAACTTTGTCTTCATGGTAAAAATAGGTAATTCTTCCTTCACCATTGCACGTGTGACCCTGTAGTCATTGTTTCCAACATTACTTACAAAATAAACAATATTATATACAACAACTTAATGAACAACAAACATTCTTTTTCTAAATTATTAATTAACTTAAAACTTTATTCTTTGTAATTAATTGCTTACTTAATTTTATAAAAATAGGTGAAAACCTATGCAAGTAAAAATCAAAATACAAACTTTTTTTTGTAGTAGAATTCAGTCTGTAAAGAATATAAAAATGATTAGAAAATGCGGTGAGGTGCGGGTCGGCTCATTTACCCATTAGAGTAACTCTCATTTATGCGTATAGTCTGAACAAGTAGTAAGGCGTGGTGATAAAAAAAAATTAGTAATAGAGTAAAATGGCTTAATAATTTTGCCCAAACACAAGGATCAAATTTCTTATCAAGGATTTACTGAAATCTACTCTAGAGACCATCAATAGAGGACATATTTGTTTTAGTGGTCGCACGGTCTAATGCACTACTCTAGCAGTAAACTAGACTGCCAATGACGGGGAAATTGAGGTTCAAATCCAAGTCGGGTTAATTGAGATGTCCCCCCCCCCCTTTACAAAAAATAAAGGTTTTTCACTCTCCCTTCACGCTAATGTTGCTACACTTCCTATAATTATATTCTCCCCAATATCTAAAACCATTACGGTAACTAGTACATAATTATATAACCTAAACGGTTAGTAAGACGTGGTGGTAAAAAATCTGTATAGAACACTTTTTTTCATTTGATGCTATGGTAAGATTTTTGAGGTTGAGAATATTATTATTGTTTTAAAAATAAAGAAAAACAAAATTGGCCAAAAAACGCTATTTGTTCTTTTCTATAAAGAGTAGTTTTACGAAAGTTAAATTGTTTGCAATTTTATTCTATCATCGCCCCTACAAATTAATTGTTTTTTTTTTCAACTCATCCATTCAATGGCTCAAATTTGCGATATAATAGTTTAAAAAAAAAACACGTTAATATTGAGTGAACCTTATATATAAGCAATATAACCTAACGTCATATTTCACAGTTTTTCCGTTCTGTTTTTGTAATTTGGGAAGTAATATTGCTTCCTGGATATTGCGTGTTTCAAAAAACATTTAATTTTAAATAAAGTTAGATTATTTTTTTATACATTTAAAGTCTTTATAAATAATGTAATTATTAATTTATTAAAGAAATGGAACGTTTAAGTCGATTTAACCTTACACATGGTTTTGTTTAGTTTTATTAAAATAAAACTTCACTAAGGAATATTTTAGAAAAACATTCTGAATAATGGCGAGTAAGAAGAAAGGAAGTTAAAGCAAATTAATTATATTTATTAAATATCACATAAAAACATTTAGTTTATTATGAAAATGAAACCCTCAACAAAAATTAGAATGATTTTGTATCCATATACATATGACGATTTGAACAGTCTTTTTCATTTTAAAAAAATTTCATGAAGCTAGCAACTATTAATTTAGCTCTCTGCATCAATCAGACCGTGGAATTCAGACGTTGGTGACACATTCCATCACCAAGCTCTGTAATCAATACGAGTTTGAGAAAATAACTGAAATGGTTTTATTGTTATATTATAACTCATTTGATAACGTTTATAGTTTTAGTGGCCTTAAATTATACCGAAATGGAAACTACAACACTTGGGATATCTAGATTGCATTCATTCCATTTAAATAGGCGGAATATTCTACAACTCCCATCTCCGCAATGGGCGTGAGGTAGAAACAATTAAATAAGTTAGGGAAAAGTGAATGAAATGATTAAATATTAATAACAAAAACCCTTTCTCACAAGTAACTTTTCCCCTCCCCTTTTTACTCCTACACACCACCAGTGACAAGGCAATGAAGGTCTTAAAGGCACTAAAAAGGGGGAGGGAAGGGGAAGAGATTGAGAAGTCTTGCGACTTGCTTGACATTATTTATAGGGACGGCGCTACACCCAATATCATTGCTGCAGGTCTTATGGAGAGAAAAGCTGTATCTGAGATCTCTCTTACTTAGATGTAGGTGACCTGGTGGTCTAGGGGTAAGGTGTCAAGACTTCTGTGCTGGCGGCCGGGGTTCAATCCTCGGTCCTGGCACAGATTTATCTGATTTCCAAACCCTTCCTTCCCCTCTGACAAGACATCTTGTGAATGTGGGGAGTGCCAGGCCTCCACCGTGGTTCGGATTCCACGTTAAACTGTATGTCCTCCATTTAATCTCACAATTACCCTACCATTACACACATTAGCGTAAGTGCGTATAACCCGAACGGGTAGTAAGACGCGGTGCTAATAATAATAATAAAACTTAGCTGTTGCCGAATCTCCTCGCTCTCCATTAGGTAGGAAGGTGGTGTGTTGGGGGTAAGAAGGAACTACTGGCAACCTCGACTCACCAGCGTTGCGAGACTTCTCTTACATTTAAGAGAGATTAACCACATAAAAACGAGAGAATGACAACGCTGTTTCCCAATAGTAACCATACAGTTCCCTCAGCGATGATATCCAGTGTACAGGTTTTTCCACCTTGTACGAATGTTGACTGTTCATCCCTCTTCTTATCCATCTTACACACTCTTATATCAACATTTACCCCTGCACTCACAGCTAATGAATTTCCTATATTTCATTACTGACCATCACCGCCTTAAATTTGACATTATGTACACTTGATTCACCTCCACAGGTGGCCGCATGATCTAAGGCTCAATTATCTCAATAGACTAGACTGCTGATGATGGGTAGATCATGACTCGAATCCCATCACTGTGTACTGAGAGTGTTTTTTTCCCCCTAAATGGTTTTACTCTCTTCCCCCACGAATATGTGAGAGCACTTCCTCTTAATTCAATCTTCTTAATCCCTAACAAATTAACTTAGTTAGTAGATATGTATATCGCTCGAACGGGTATTAAGACTCGATGCTAAAAATCACAATTAAATTATATTGATTTTATCCTGAAATGTAAATGACAGCCTTGGCTTGACCGACTACGCCATGACCATATCTTTTAAGCTGCACCATAGTGTAAAGACCGTGGTCATAGTAGGCTGGTTGAGTGGGTCTCGTTAGGAATGAAAATAAAAAGTGGGATATTTATTTGGACAGAGTGATTCCACACAAAGGATATTCATTCAGACAGAGCTGATCCCACACACAAAGAGGAAGCCTACGCAGAAGCTCTTGGGAAAATGTTTTTAGATTGACAGGAATATAATAGCAAACCTAAACCTTATTTTATATCTCTAATATTTATTAGTTCTGGACTTTTCTTAACATTTTAACCCTATCAAAATTCTTTTGAGTTTTCAAACTTTGTTGACCATTGTTACCAGACATTATAGTTCTCCATGGATTAGGTTAATGGAACATAGTTTAAATATTTGTTCGGGGATAAATTTTTAAATAAAAATCTGAGTCTTTTTCTGGGCATTTGAAAACTATCAGGACAAAATGTGTGTTAGTCCTTACAGAATAGATAAAAAATATGTACAATTTATGATAAAATAAATTTAAAATATCTATACGTTGAGCCAACAGCCTAGTATTCAACCAGTGTGTATTTTTATTGAGTTAAATTCAATATTTTGACTGTAAAGAAGAAACTAATCATCAACCAATATACTAGAAGGAATCGTCATGGATATTATTATTTATCTTGGAGGTATCTGACTAATTTATAATTATAAAATAATTCATATCCTCAATTTAACATCAGAAACTATTGCAAAATTTTAGAAGGAACATCTACTAATTTGATTATATTTTTATACGGTCTAGGCAATCCATATTTAACTTAAAGAGCTTAACTAACCTAATAGGCATGGTCAATTATTGTAAACTCCTTAAACAGCATTTATATTTTGAACCATATGACATAAAAAATTGTAACTTTGAATTTAATTCTCCTGTGTCATAATAGATATGACATATACATCAAATACATATATAGGATGATTTGTTGTTGGTCTTAGACTCATTGGGATGTGATTATTTATGAAAAAATAAGTAGGAATTATATGGCTGAATTTTTCCCGAAAGTGATTATCAAGGGAGTTATTAGCCCTTGAAAATCACGCTTTAAAATGCTTTTAATTAAAAATATCAGAAATAACTTGAGCTAAGACAACAAATACCTGGTTAATGTTTTGTTAAATTAAGACATTAAACCTCTGAAAAACTGGTTTGTCATATCATTATATCTCTCTTGTATTAAAATTTAGTTATCCCCATCAGAAGGTTCATTTACCAAATTAAATGATTTTTTAACATATCTAAATCAGAAAATCATAATTTATTTTAATAGTTTAGGAACTATATTAAAGGGACCACCTACTGTAGGTAAGAATCCTCACACTACAATAGTTATTATTGGAATGGCAGTTCTTAAATAAATGTGATCGTCTTAAAATTTCATGTTGGTGTAACAATACAAGAGTTGTATTTTACAATCAAAGCCCCACTCAAACCGATGCTGCATAGACTATCGTCCGATTCATACTACCCACTCCAAGAAACGTCGACATTTATTCAAATCGCCTACAATAGTATTCTTCACTATTATTATTATTATTATTATTATTATTATTATTATTATTATTATTAGCACCGCGTCTTACTACCCGTTCGGGTTATACACACTTACGCTAATGTGTAATGGTAGGGTGATTGTGAGATGAAATGAAGGACCTACAGTTTAACGTGGAATCCGAACCACGGTGGCGACCTGGCATTCCACACGTTCACAAGATGTCTTTTCAGAGGTTTCTTCACTATTGTAGTTCCATGTAACCTCAAGCAATATATAAACAATATCATTCAATATAATTAACTATCAACTCTCTACAGTGTAAACTGTTCATATACGTACCCTCTGGATAAACTGGCTTGCATAGCCTAGTAACCTGGCTGACTTCAAAACGTCCTAAATCGAGGAGCGGGGCAACTTTGCCTAGGTGTATCAGCACTTGATGTTCCGACCGGCCCGGTTTAGACATATCTGATGGGCGACTTTCTGCACACCTGGCGAGGAGTGCACGTGGACATGGCTGCCCTCTTTCGAATAGTTTGAGCAACCATCACCTGATCGCTGACGTCAGCAGCCAAGCAGTTAAAAAGATTTTTGACAACAAACCAGAGTATCGTCTATATGAAGCGGGATGAACAATCAGCGACCTACAAGCATGATGGCCTAAGTGAGGAAGATGGCGTGACCCTCCAAAAAGTGACATCACCGGCTTAGTTTGGACTAATTCTCCCCTATCATATATACGCAGTAAGACAACTATTTAATATGAAAGTATGGAAGAAATAACTAGACTGTTAAATTCGGCACCATCGAGGAGGATGGACCTCTGTAATATTTATTTATAATGTACTTTTGAACTCGACGCCGTAATGGACGGACTGCGTTTATTATTCTATATTGTCAGGAGACTACTTCTAATAATATGGACTCTGTGAAGGAAAGTTATAATACTCTGTAAATTTTTATTAGTTTTTCGTAGAAGTTTGAATTATGGAACTTTAACTATTTAATTTAATATTGTTATAGTCGAGATAGGCTGATATTTGTTTATTAAGTATGGTAATACTATTTTCAAACTAAAAGTAACTTCAGTTTCGTGACGCCACTTAAAGGGCTTGTTTCTTAAAGATGTTTGTAAATTCTCAATGTTTGCTGTTCTAACTTAACGAAATTTTAATTGAAATATATTAAAATTATCTATCTTAATAATCTGGATATATTGACTATCCGTATTATCCTAGCTTTTGTTGTTGTGTATTTAAAGTCATTTATATACATTCCTATATTTTGTGTAACGTAAATTTGTCTATTCTTCGCATATATGTATATTTGAAATGTGGCAAACTTCTAAATGTTCTTTAACTTGATATCATTTGTTAGACTTTGTTCAGTAGTTGAATAATGCCGATTCAAGTAGTCCCGCGTGAGTTTACATTAGGTTTGAGGTGTGAAACTCTCGTGTTAGTTAACGTAATGTGTGTAGTATAAATGTATATTGTAGTACTTGAAGGTACTTTCATTTTGTGTAAAATTCGAATACTCTCGTGATATCTAAAGTAAAAGTATGGAATTTAAAAATATAACTTTACATTGGAAGAGTATAATATGTTTTGGTAATGTCTGTAGATGTTCAGACGCTTTTGTAACAGTTTAGGAAGGCTCTTCTAGCTTTTTATATTTCATGAATAGATATGGTTATTAATTGTTTTCATAGCTTTATTGATATAAAGCTAACCTGGTCTAATTGAATTAATCTTTTTTAGCAATAATGTAATCAACTATGGTTTTTCTTTGTTCTACTAGATAAAGTTAAGGCCACTTAAATTACTGTCTGTTATTTTTGAATGAAATAAATTTCTCTTTACATTCAACTCTTGCTGATGCTATTTTCTCTTTATTATTATTATATTAGCTTATTTCCTCTTTTCCTTGTAGTATTTTCTTTAGTGGCCTATTTCTACGAGGTAAAGAAAAGCGAGGATGACATTAGGTCCCTGTTAAAATTAATTGTAGAAAGCTAGAGTCCTATTTATAACCAGTATACTTAATATCGTGTCAAAAATCATTAAATATAAGTTAATTATATCACTTAATACAATTAAAAAATATTTATAACTTAAAATTTAAGGTTTTTAAATATAAAGGTTTGTATAATTATTTTACGCGTTTGTATTGACGTGAGCCAGATCTAAAAATCACAAACCACCTCTTAAGTAATTAGGAATTTCTGGACGTGTGCAACGCATCTCAGTGCTCCCGTAGGCCCCTCCCCCCTCTTAAAGTTAGGTAGTCCAATTTGTGTTTATAGTTTAGCAACAATGGCTCCTACTTTAACAATCTAGTTAAAATGTTCTTTTTAACTCATCATAACTAATGATATTGGAGTCCTATACGTAAAACTACAGTAAATATTTTTTCTACAGTAAACAGAAGACTGAAAAGTAAATTTTAAGTACAAACAAGAGTAAGTTTTTAATTAATTCTCTTCTCTTAGGAGTTTGTTGCAAAAAGCGGAAAAACCATCCAGGCGATAATGCCAGCTTCTAATTAAGTTAGTGGCCTCTCAAAACCTGATGACATTTTAGAGATCTAAATTATTACCTACCATCCGAGATATCCGTATGTTTTCACTGATGAGATAGGTATGAATGAATAAGACAGAGCTCGGACGAAATATACTCGCATTTGTGTAAAGGAATAGTAGGTGAACAATTAAGGAAAGAAACCTCATCATACGAGGCCTGGATTTGAGCCCTGACCTCTCTTCTCACTGACAAAACAGACCAGCGTAGATTGACGCCTTAGCCCATGTGATAAAAGTTCTTCCTTTGTACTATAAATTTGAATGTCATTTTAACTTTTTAGCGGACTATTTAAGCATCGATTAAAAAAAACAACTAAGAGACAAATTCTCTCCAATGTAGAAACTTTGAACATTTTCAGAGTATAATCTACAAAAGCTATATCCCCAGAGGATATTGGACAGGTTTTTATGGGGAATTTCCCATTTTTTACTTATATTTCCTGTAATTATAAAAAATAAAGGTGTAAAATTATTTAAAAAAAATTGATTTGAAATCCTAAAATACTATTTATGATTCTGGAGACAGCGGGGCTTAGCAAAACCTCTAATAATAATCGCCACACTCCCAAATGGGAAATGGGGGACATATCTGTGGTGACATGATCTAATGCGTCACCCTGGCGTTGTACATGGTTGCGAGTGACGGTGTGATCTGGGTTATAATCCATGTTGGGTGTATTTATGGTGATTTTCCCTATAATGATTTCCCACTATCCCTCCATGAAATTGTGGCTACTTCTTCTCTATAATTCTACCTTACTCATCCCTATCCGACCAGCGTAGTTCATGCATTCTTATATCTCAATATATTGTTAGAAAGCACTGAACCAAAACATATTTTTATAACTCATTGAAATATACACTTATCATTTGGTTCATTGATACTTTTTATGTTTTTCTGAAAATCAGGAGATGGCATATTCAATTATTTAACACCTTAGACAAAGCTGATGTGAACGCAACGCCTCTGTTCCAAACAGCTATTATGATACATTTATATTAAAAATAGTGCAATTTTTAAAACAACTGGTAATGTAAAATGATTCAATGAAAATTGAATAAAAGTTGGTTTTGTGAAATGAAAATGTCAATTAGGGAGGTTCTTGAACTGGATTTTAAGGATGAAGGGAATGTTTTACAGAAGCTTGCTTTCAGTATCCAAGGTCGAAATATGAAAAGGTAAGATCGGTTTTTGCCGAATACAAATATGAATCATATCCGATTTAACATTAAAACTACATTGTTGTTCTCTTTCTTAAAATTAAGTGTTATTTTATTGACTTTGACGGCTGAAGGAGCGTTTATTTATTTTATTAGGTTTATTTTTTTAAATATAGTCATTTCATTTTATTTGCACAACACCATATATCAAAACTAACTTAATGTTAAGAAATTTTCTAATTTAGAAATATTTTTTTTGTGTGAAACTCTAACACTTTCATGACCTGTAGTTTTTTTTAATCCTCTAGATTATGCTTTTAGTTTTCTTGAAAACAAATACAACACTAAACTCATTATTATGAAGCTTGGCTGTTATTTGACGTTTTACATTGAGCTACAAATGAACACGCCTCTAAATTAAATATGAGAGAGTTATTTATAGGTTTGAATAATTATTTCGACACTATGCTTTTACTTTCTCTTGGAGAGAGTATTGTGCTCGTCAAAAAAATCGAACTTGAGATTTTGATAAATGTCGTCTGTCTGTCTGTCCGTCTCTCTGTACCTCGGGTTAGAGTCGAAATTATTTTACCGATTGGGCTAACACTTGATACTTGGGGTTTTCTTAAGGTCCCTCCAAGGAATTTTTGGAACTATTTTCACAAAGTAATGGCAAAATTAATTAAAATACGTTTCACTACTTAAACGGAAAAGTGATAGCTCCGGTCTAGAAAACTGAGACTAATGGCGGAAGGGCTCGTTGCGATAACCACATGACACCGCAGAGGTTGGTACTATCTTATCCAGTAGATAGCAGCTGCTCTTTTGGTATTACTTGAGTTCAGGTTAAGGCCGTTTATATTTATGGAGGCTTTCTTCACAACTATAAGCTTTTTTCGCCAACAAAATCACAAGCCACTTAAGAATTATGGTTCAATACGAAGCTTCATATTACGATAGCCAACGGAGGAGGGTAATGATCCAGCGTCGAACTGATTCAAAGTTTCATTGGAAAGCATCCTTGTTACTAAATTTTGAAGAAAATTACCATTTATTCAAGGATAACTTGAATCAACACGCGGACATTTATAGTTACAACAGTTCCAAATTAGTTTGCGCATCCCGATAAAGCCCACAACCGCCATCAAACTCTTACACTGCACGCAAGTAACCCAAACAATTTCACGATCAAAATCCAATGTGACGGCATTTCCTCCCGTCTGCCAGGATATTGCAGGATGGCAAAGGAAATGAGGGTGGTGCTAGAATTCACATTGGAGTTTGTTGTGGCCAAAGGAGGTGGTGTTAGGGAAGGCGACGGAGAGTTGAATTTGATTCAGGATAATTAATCATTTCCTAATTAACTGACGAGTTAATATTGTTCCCATTGTTGATCGTCCACACGGAATCGTGCAATAACGGGAAGGACACTGTTGTCGTCGTATCGAGGCGTAGTGGTCTAATCACATTGTTAAACGTTGTGTCGTGGTGAGGGGGCTTTCAATTGTTTGAACACGTTTGCGGATAGCAAAGGGGAGACAATTAATAGCCATGATAGAATTAGATTGTGTTGGTTTTGTATTTGCTTTTTTCAACGTGATATTTTCATAAGGGGGTCTCATATTTATTTTGAGAGGTACAAAATTAGATTGGTTTTTGATAGCGTTGTTGTATGGATAAATAACTATTTCTTTGATTAGAAAGTTTATTTTCCAAAACAGAAGAATATATTATTATTTTTATTATTATATTCACACATTTTATTAACGGTTTGGGTTATACGCATACATTAATAACGATAAAACCCACTAAGAGGGCCATATGGTCTAAGGCGTCACTCTTACAATAGACTAGATTGCGGATGATGGGGAGATTGGGTTTCAAATCCCAGTCTGATATACTGAGGGGTGCTTTTCCTAAATGTTTTCCCACTCTTCCTGCATGTAAATGCAGATACAATTTCTCTAAGTTCAAACTTCCTCATCCATAACACACTAACATATAACCCAAACGGATAGTAAGACTTGAAACAAAATAAACCCATAAATGACTAGGGATAAGTAAGGTAGAATTTAATAGTAAATATATCCGAATTATAGTAAAAGGAAACCATTTAGGGAAAATCAACCTCAATACACCCGATAAGGATCGAACCGCAATTCGATCTCTCCTTCAAAGGCAGTTTAGTTTATTGTGAGAGTGATGTCTTAAACCATACTGCACCCGAGGTGAGCTATACGGTGTTATTTGTAATGTAAAACAGTCCTTAGATACATATTTTAAACACAATTGCTAAGGCCATTTTTAAAAATTTTAAATTAAAAAAAAATCTCTTATCAGTAAGCTACCCTTAATTTAAGGTGAGGTCAAAAATAACAAAAATTAATTACCATAGGTATTAGCATATAACATAAAAATATCATGTTTGAACAAAATTCATTTAACTATTTTGTATATAGGCTCGTGGGCAAACAGACTGACAGGTTGTAAAATCAACTTTTTTTTTGTTCGGAGGGCACATATAGCTTAAATATGCATCATAATCTCGAGGTAATAAATATTCACGATTATAATACTTTCTCTTTATGAGAGAAAGCAAAAATAAAATTCAGATGTGGTACCCAAAGTCCCCTTTAGATTACATTCTAATTTCCTTTGTGATTGTTTTCTATTTACAGCACCTGACACACACAAACATGTGTATTTATTACATAAGAGATATTATGTGTTTTATATATTGTAGAAGTGTACGTATCACTTGTTATATAGAGGGTGTATCTCTTCTTAACATCCTTAGAATGGTATCCTTGAAAATGAAGCGCATGGAGTTTGTAAGATTGTGGATCATATTTGAGAGTTTTAAAAATAAATATAGCTAGCTTCATGTCATGCCAGTATTATGTTCTTGAATTGTATAATTTTCATGGTGTTTACATAGTGTTCATGGTGGGTTTTTTTTACGGATGTAAATTGAGATGATATAGATTGGTAAATTTTCAATTGGAATATTTTAAGGTAAAATTTCCCATCATTGAATAACAGGGTAGTGGTTTTATTCTAAAATGCTTTTATTTTAATATTGAAGTAGAAACATATCTTGTCTACAGCAGACTGGATAATCCTGACGTTAATATTAGTCAACTACTAAGCGCTGTACTCGATAGTGGAGTGTGAAAAGAGAATAAGATTAATAGTAACCAGTGAACCCTTGCAAAACTTAAGCACATTCAACCCTACCCTCCCGCATCCTCCCCCCCACACACACACAAAAAAGATATAGTATTTTGTTGGGTTGTTGAAATTAAATACTCAGCAAATATTGTTAGATATTTTTTAACTTAAATTTTAAACAAACAATGTGTATTAACGTAAATTGAGTATGTTATGTCAGAAGTCTGTAAAAAAAAATCTATCCACTGATACTTTATCCACTGCTTTAGGCATTGTATTAGTTGAGAAAAAGGGATGTTGATAACAGAAATAATATACAAAAATATTGTTAGATTTTTCTTTTAACTTAAATTATTTAAATTTTAAATTTTTAAACAAGCTATGCAATTTAATATAAACTGAGTATGCTTTGTCAGAAGTAGGAAAAAAAATCCTACCCACTGATTTCTTATTCATCGCTATAGGCTTTGTATTAGTTGAGAAAAATGGATGTTGACAAAAGAAATGATATTTAGGATTCTTTGATAATGTTTCTTGTGTTAACGTCTTTGGGGGAAATTAAACTGAAGTGTAACCTTTGAAATGTGTGAGATCTTGATTGAGTTTGTTTTATTTAAATAGTAAATACATTTTCCTGAAACAAAATTAAAGAAAAAATTTACACATGTACGTACAACTTGAATTATAAATCCATGAAATTAGATAAAATATAATTTACTAAGTGTTAGAAATGACTCTTTAGTTGGTAAATGGACTGTACCAAATTCTCCTTCCGCGAACCCTTTAGCGTCCTTAATGTACATCCGTCTGTCAGAACTAAACAGTAATTGGTTCAAAGTTAGTGGCCTCATTAGACTTCCATTATGATGTAAATTTCATTATGAAGCCCAGTACACATGGCACAATTTATTGTTCAGAAAGTTGTGCAAGATAATGTACAACGTTTTGGTCATATCAATTATAGGTAGGTTTAATCTCAAGACTGTTCACACGCCCTGTTGGAATAAAAACCTTTGGTGTATAGTTAATTCATTTTCATAAATTCAAATAAACTCTAGATAATATGGTTGTCAATTATTAATATTCCATAATTATTATATTAAAGACATTATTTATATAGGACATGTTCTATTCTCAGCATGATACAAGATTTGAAAATATTTGTTTTGTTAACTCATTTTAATGATATAGCTAGCACACATGAATTTTGCTTATGAATGCATGAAAGTATTTATAATAAATATGTAGTATTTATATAACAGTTTGATTCTATGTGATATATTTGTCTTAGACATGATCATTTCAGTTTCTTTTCAATTCTGAGGAACTCGACATGAATCCTTTCCCTTCAAATTAACTCTAAATTATTGTGACACAAGCTTTGCATTAGAATGTCTGCTTTTCCTAAACCATATTGGATCAATTATTTTGAATTCTTGCATATCACTTAGATATATCTATATTAATAAAGTCTAATGGCGTATATACTGTATAGGTATATATATGTATGTCTGTCCAGATAAATTTTAGTTCTTCTCAATGAACTATAAATCTTAAATAGGGTGGAATTATAGATGAAATACTCAAGAGGTGCGTAAAACTTTCAAGTTTGAAAATTGATAAAAATAAAAAATCATAAAAACGTGATTTATTCAATCATTTTAATTCGTCTACATGTTATTTTCACTTCAAAATCAAGGAGAAACTAGAATGTTAATTTCAATTTCAAATCTAAAGAGAAATTGCAGATTATGATAAAATGATTTGTTTTAATAGTTTTGTTTGTTGTTTCGTATTCGTTTCGTTTCGTAAAGAAAAGTAAGTGTTTCTTTGTAAAAAATATAAATGATAAATAAATAGGAAACGTTCATCATGCTTATTTAATTCAAGATTTCAATTATATACATTTGTATTCAGACAAATCAATGATTACTCTAACTAAAATGCGTATTGAAAATGAAGAGTGTGTTAGTATACATTGACAGAAGCTGTTTGAGTGAAAATGCCATATCCTCTCTTGTATAGTTTTCCTTCATTTGTGTATTTAGTTCTTCAGTTTGGCCTGAGAAGTTTTGATAAACTTTATTTTATATCTTCAACACGATGATCATTCTCCCTGATGTTTTGATTGTGAAAACTTGGCTTTCCGAGATGCACAAAATATACTGATCGCACAAGGCGTAAATTGGAGGAGATAAATTATAGGACGATTTCACATCACATTCTGGAAATCTCTCAAGATATTATGTCTGTCACGAACAAAGAACAGGTTTGCAGTAATATATAATTGACATTGAACGCAGAAAAATAACCTGCTCTAAGATGACATTTAATGATGCAATCGTCGTCAAAGGCCAAATTGTTAATAAGGGATGAATCAACTATGGATCCGAGCAATGTAATAGATGCAGTCAATAATTTATTGCAGAATAGGCTATAGTTTATATATTCATTTTAAATTTGGAAGAAGTGTTACTGTTGGGGAATGACTTCAGGTAATGTTTATCAATTATTCCACATTCCTATAGGACTACAATCATCCAGATAAGTGTTAATTTGATACTCTCAGGTGTGTAAGGAGTTTAAAATTATCCAGTTAATAATAATGTATGGAATTTAAATAGCTTTCGTTATATGATAATGTAAGTGAATAATGGAAAACGGAAACAAATACAGTTTGAAAGATGATATCATAGAAGAGCGAGAGTAAATATTGACACACAGCTTGGTAGTTCACGAAAAATTTTGAAATAGGCCAAGTCCAATTGATGTTTCGAATGGCCATCCTGGGTCCGCAAAATGACGAGGTTGCACAAATAAAAGAGGAAGTATCGAGTTTTTAAAAGGAGAGGTTCTTTTCTGCATTAGTGTGAACTCATTCGACCGTAAATATGAGCAAGGGAAAGCTATTCAGTAGAGTTTCTAACCAATTTGATATCAGGAATACCACCACACAGGTTAAAGTTAAAATAGCCTGTATAGTAATGCTCCTTGAGTACTTAAACTACTTAACAGGTCCTACGGAGTGAAATTACTTAGGTGTGAAAAACTTGAATAGAAATATATAGTCCATACAATATTTTAGCAGAGAATGAATGTTCCTTACCGATACTCGATTTGGCACCTGCAGGTCCTAGCATCCCCTTTATTTTGTGACTGATGCAGCTCCCAGTTAAAGCATTGTTCCCAATTACATGGGACATGGTTTTTATCTATCAACCCAAGCACATTTTCAGCCATGGACATTTGTACGTAGTCTTTTCTTATAAAATGTTATAGTTCATTTATTAAAACTATAATTAATCTAGTTCACTCTCACTTTATCCACTCTTACGACAGAAATATACTTTTTTTTTACAAAGCCTAACATTACATCCTTTTATTAATTGAAGGTTAGGTTGTGTTAGGTTGGTTAGTATTATAACAAACCTCTCGTAGATAGGCCTAAATCTAGTACGTTGATAAAATGACAGTTTTAATATAGATAACAACATTGTCTATTTCTTCTAGCAGCAGGGCTAATACGCACAGCACAATCATTCAGTGAAAATATATCAAATTTACATTTTTTGTTATCCTCTGAACAGATCGATTTAACTTTATCGACCCAGAAGTGATTGTTTAATCCACCATTATCACGAACTGCTGAGAGAGTACTGATGAATGAGAAAGAAACAGAGAGAGGAAGAAGATTCATTTTCAAATTGTACCAACAGTGATTTATCAAGTTTATTTTAACTTTCTTATATAGAGAAAATATTGTAATTGTGAAAAAAAATTATCTCAAGATTATGATGTATCTTGTCTCTTGAAGTGTCCCCCAAACCAAAAGAGTGGGGTTCACAATGTTGCATGTCCCTCGAGAGCCAAAACTGTTCGATACATTTCTTTCAAACTAAAAATCTATTGTGTTATATGGTCACATATAAAGATTTTTTTATTTTCATTTTATCCGTCAAATTAAGGATAATGTACTGCTTTAATTTTTTTTTCCAAAATAGATTTCTAGCGAGTGTTTTTACTTAATAAGTAAGAATGTACTTTCATTTTTCTAAAAAGAAAAAAACATTAGATGATTAGACAGATTTTAGAAATTTGGTGATTTAAAAAAAATTGTTCTAGAAATATTATTTAACATTTAGATGTGAAGTACGTTTTTATATTATTATCAAAATAATGTTTTTTTACTCAAAAGAAAATTCTACTAGATAGTAGTTTATTGATAACTGCTCTTTGAAAACTTTGTCACAAGATAATACACTTTATGAGAAAGTATGTACGATTGTGTCGTGACATTTATTTTTAAGTACACTCCTTTAACTCGGAAAGTTTTACCTTGACGTATACTATGACCCTATTTTATAAGCTACGCCACAGAGGAACCATCAAATATAAGGACGGTACTTTTTGAGGTAAACAGAGGGTTTATCTCCTGCTTTCGAAGTCCACATGTATGTTTCAGAGACTATCCCAGAGATTATTCCTACCCACGTCACTTCACGTCCCCAACCGATATCAACCTTTCCTCTCGTTAAAACGCTCAAACGCTTCTGTTCGCCTGATACATGCGTGATCACGTCTAGAAGGGGATCCTACATTAAATGTTACCAAAACCTCCCTCCAATTTTCAAATATATCAATCAATAACAAACATTACGCAGTAGCAATCAACCACCAACACGTTTTAAGGGGTAGGAGGACTTCCCCCNGGAGGACTTCCCCCCCCCCCCCATACTATTACGATCCTTGTGCCCCTAATTACTGGACAGTCTGTTGCAGGGTTGGGGGGTAAATACGGTCGAACAATTCTCTGGTGATTGATGTGATAGCTTCTTGGCGCTGTCCACTGTCGAGAGTGCTGAGTTTCAGGCGTTGGCTAACCAGCTCTGGGAGGCAATGCTGAGGTGAATAGGAAGCTTGTAGTTTCTTATTAAGACGGTGTGAAAGAGAACGTGAGTTAAGGTCCTTATCTTTACCATTTGAAACACACACAAAAAATATACTTATCCAAGGTAAAACAAAAAATTATTTAAGTAGGTATATTTAGTTTAATTTCATTCAGATATTGAACTTTAAAGTTTTTTAAAAAATATTGGTCATGGTCATCACTTAATATGAACACAATTTTTTTTTTTCTCTTAATGGTGCCAACTTGGTTAGACAGAAACTGCCACGCAGACGTTCAGCTCTGACAAAATATTGTAATTATTACTCACCCGCTTCGGCGACCATGTGGTCTAAGTCGCTACTCTCTCATTAGATTAAACTGTCGATGATGGGGAAATAGAGATTCGAATCTCAGTCGGGTGTTCTGAGGGTGGTTTTTCCAAAGGGGATTTACAGTCTACCCCCATGCAAATGTGAATACATTTCCTATAAATATAACCTTCCTAATCCCTAAAGCCATTAGCGTAATTAGTACATAAGCGTATAGCCGAACAGGTAGTAAGACGCGGTTAAAAAAATAATCTAAGATTCAAAATATTGCTCCCGCCAAAATAGGGTCGAAAGAATCCAACAGGTGTGTTAAAATACATTAGCTCATTTTCAACGATATTTTAAATATATTTGCGGAGCTATGAAACTAATCTTGATGAAAAAGGGCTCTATATTTAGCCTTTCTATGATAGAAAATGCAGTAATTTTTTGGTAAAATAAAACAGAAATATTTAATATTAATTATATTCATAGTGAATTAGTAAGGAGAATTATGATAATAATATTAAAGGAACGCCCAATAGTCAATAACAAAAGGAACTAATTAAAAATGAAATGATAATAAGATATATTGAATAGAAGGAAAAAGTTAAAGACAGCAAAAATTTAACTAACAAAAAACATATTAGAATGAAAGTTAATAGTAACAAGTCTGAATATAAAATATATTACATCATGGATGAGAAGATAGATTGAACAGAATAGTGCTAAGCCTATTAATAATGAAAAACTTTATAACTTAATCTTATTAAAGAGTGAAATAGAGCAGAATTGAACAATAGAGTTAAAATACAGAAAACATTAAAATTAGATAATACAATACACATGAAAAACCACATATTCAAAGGTTAATTAATATTAAATTATTAAAACATTACAAAGAAAGATATATTAGGTTTAGCAATGAGTTAAAATTGACATTTGAGGTAATATTGTGAATAAATTCAGAATTGTCAAAAGAAAAGTTAAAATTTTTAGTCAATGTAAGTGAACAGGGAAATAAAGGCATAAAATGTTTAATACACCTTTGGAGTGACAGGGATAATATCTAACCCTAATTTAGAGACCTGATGATGGCGTTTTTACGTCGAAACATGTAGTCAAGTCAACCTGCCTTTTGGCGTTCAAGGCTTAAGGAGTGGAACATCTTATTATCAATTATTTCCTATTCTACATAATTCCGGTATAATTAACGTATATAACCTTTACTAAACAATTTATGCCTTTATTTCCCTGTTCACTTTCATTGGCTTAATTTTAACTTTTCTTTTGACAGTTCTGAATTTATTCATAATATTACCTCAAATGTCAATTTTAACTCATTGCTAGACCTAATATATCTTTCTTTGTAATGATTTAATATTAACCTTTGAATATGTGGTTTTTCATGTGTATTGTATTATCCAATTTTAATGTTTTCTGTATTTTAACTCTATTGTTCTTTTCTGCTCTATTTCACTCTTTAATAAGATTAAGCTATAAAGTTTTTCATTATTTATAGGCTTAGCACTATTCTGTTCAATCTATCTTCTCATCCATGATGTAATATATTTTATATTCAGACTTGTAACTATCAACTTTCATTCTAATATGTTTTTTGTTAATTAAATTTTTTGCTGCCTTTACATAACTTTTTCCTTCTATTCAATATCTCTTATTATCTTTTCATTTGTAATTAGATCCTTTTGTTATTGAGTATTGGGCGTTCCTTGAATATTATTAAAAAATATTTAAGATATTTAATAACTAGCAGCTAGATTTTCTATTTTTTTTTATATACGAGCGTTCCTTGAGAAAAGAAGGTTCATGATTTTCTTTCCCTTCTTTCTTATTGACGTGAAAAATGGTGGTTGTGGATGGAGGGTGAAAAGTATTATAAGCTTAGACAGAATAGATAGGTAGTTACAGAAAACAACAGAGACCAGTATATTTTAAGCCGGTGTGGCCTGACAGTGATTGACACTTTCTCGCTGACCGATGCAACCGCCTTAATTTAACAAATCTCTTGCCAAATTACGAATGGCCATACAAAAATATAAGAATGGTTGAGATTACTATTTATACACAATCAAGTTTAGCATACAGTTAACTTTTGATTATCCGCATATTAAAACAAGCGATTGATGCACATTCATTTCAAAATAATAATCACCTATCGTGATTGCGTTTATGAACATAGGGGTGGCCCGAGGTAAATTTTGTGCCGGGGCGAGATTGCTTTCTGACGTCATCTATGTTATTGGTAGATAATATTGTCCATTCACCATAGGAGTGGATGTAAATTACAGCTAATAAAAGCTACCAGGTATAATCTCATGTATTTATTCGACACACCAAATGATCTGAAATTCATTATATCATGGATTCAAAGGTAAAATGAAGATTCAAATTCTTAATATGGTGTATCTGACCCATCTCTGTCAATACCGTAATAGAGTTAAAGGTTAGGATGGTAACTTAGATAATCGATTCCCAATCTGTGATACGCATATTAATGGTGGTATGCGGTGAGAATCCAAACAAAACGAGCAAATTGAATTCGGAAAAAAGAAAAGGACATAATCAAATCTTAGAAATATACTACGGCCAAGTCTAACCGACAGTAAAACAGGTTTAAACGGTGATTGGAAGGGTGATAACATTGATTCAAACTAAATAGTTGATGCAGCCATGCATCCTGTGTTATCATATCCCTGGGGACAATTTAAAATGTACCGAAATAGTAAATTTTGTTTTGTAATAATGGATTCAGCTAAGTGGTAAGTTAATGATCTGTATTATGCTGTGTTTTCCTTGCTGTTTTGTTGAAATAAACCACTAATAAGCTATTTAAGAACTTTAAAACCAGTTCTAATTTAAATGTTGACAATTTTATCTAGTATCTTTATGCTGATACTTTCATTAGTACTCAAATCTCTGAGATATTTAGATTTAAGAATAGTTTTATTAAAAACCATTGTAAAATGCATTGGTTTAGGCCATAGCTAAACGTCAGGTAGTCTGGTTTGCCGGTCTGGGGTTTGATTTCATGAAGGTGTACTGGAGGTAGTTTACCCTAAATGATTTTCTAATATATTTTAACGCAAATGTAGGTACACTTCTTTTCAACTATACACTCATAATCCTTAAACTATATGTTAAATTACATACATGTAAATGAAAGTTTTACTAAGCACCACGTCTTACTAGCTATTCGGGCTATCCGATTTTATACTAATTGCGCAAATGATTTTAGTGATTAAGAAGGATATATTTATAGGAAGTTTACCCGTATTTGCGTGGAAAAAACTTTTTGGAAAAACGACCCTCAGTACACCCAACCGAGATTTGAACCACGATCTTCCCGTGATCGGTGGCCTAGTCTACTGCGAGAGTAACGCGTTAGACCATGGGCCACCGAAGCAGGTAGGGTAATTGTTACCTTCAATAATATTGTAAAAATAGAAATGATTTTACAACCACTCAGAGTTGAATAACACTTATTTAAATAATATTACCTATAAATTATATACTAAATTATTTCCAATGTATTGTAAAACAAATACAGTAATTATTGCCATGGCATATATATTTATCAGATCAACAATGGTACATTATTGAAATTTCTAGAGCAAGAACACAACAACACGTTGTAGCATAAATATGAGTAAATGTACCCTTGTAAGGTGGACCCAGTAGAATTAACTATATGCATATGTAATTAACTCTACTCGGTCCACTCTACATAAGAATTAGTACGTGTGATTATGTAAATATCTGAATTTCCAAAAGGAACACTCATGATAAATTTCATGAGCATGTATTACTACAAATAGTTTTAGTTGAAAAACGTATGTTTTTATCTAATAAGGCCTGTTAGCATCTATTTATACTATATATTGGTAAGCCTACACGTCCATACTCTACCAGTAGCTACTTTACACGTCATACCAATATATGAAGCAAGAAATACCAAGCTTCAACTAGAAGAAAACTAAGATCACATAAACCTTAAAAAATTTATATCAATATTAAATCATTATGTATAAAATCAAATCACATATTTGTATTTTTGAAAAACCCGAATCAATAGGCACGTTGGTTGAGGCGTCAACCTTGTTTGGTCTGGTTTGCCGTTGATTGGTTGGTCGGCGGGATGTACCAAGGTGCGGGTTTAGTTAAATAGTTTTCTATGCTGTCTATACACAAAAGTCTACACAATTCTTCTAAAGTTATATTTTATGCATCACTATAAATTTAGTATATACATGCAGATAACTCAGACGTGTAGTAAAATGTGGTTCAATGAAATATATAGTTATATTTTATAGGATTATTTAAAACTTATGAATATATATTAATTACAAGTTTTATAAATATATATTATGATATTTAATTGCATGGTTGTATAACAACATGACTCACAATTTAGTTTAAATTAATTTGTACTGGTGGTCATGTGTTCTAAGGTGTCAGGGTCACCTTAGGCTGGATTGCCATTGACAAAGAAGCTTAGCTTAGAATCTCAGCCGGTCGCAATGGTATGTGGATTTTACACATGTGGTTTGTGATTTGGTGAATTTACCTTAAAGTTACCCTCTTTACCATATTAGCTTTGGGGGTAGTAGTACAAAGTACAAATGAAGAAAAATTAGCTTAAAAGCTATATAAATTGGTATAAACATTCTAACAAGACGAACACATTTTTCTTTTAAGTACAGCCTGGATTAAAAAATCTACTTTGAGACATTTAAGACTCATTTCCTCAAGATGACATCTGGAACGCCAAAATATTGTTTTAGATGTAACCTCATGAGCTTCTAAGTAGTCAAGACCGTTAAAGGCGTCGTTCGTTTTGAATGCCTGTCAAACCGCCTCGGAAAGTTTATAGTTATGGCTGTGGACGAACTGAAAGTGTTGAATCAAAAATTAAATCGTGTGTAATGCGCCCACCACTCATTAGAAAGGCTATAAGCCAGTTTGAACCCCGATCTAGAGCACTGGAAGATATTTATTAAAGCAGGATTTTTTTGGGCGTACTCGAATTTTAGAATAAAGTATACCTGTCAACCGGTACAAACAAATTGACGAACAACCAGTGATTCTCTAAAAACTCCTAACCTAACCTAACCTAACCTAACCTGGCCTAAACTAACATAACCTCCATGTTCCATTTTGTACAAAGTCGTTAGTAATCTAGTTTTTACCCCGCAGTTTCTCGAAAGGTGATTTCTTTCAAATTCATCATCCTCATTATTCGGCTGAGTGGTTGCATGGTTTAATGTGTCACACTCACAAAAAGTTGGATTATCCATGATGGGGATATTGGGTTTATTGAGGGTGATCTTTTTTTAAATTCTGATTAACTATATGTACACTTCGTTTACAAAGATATCATTATCACCTTGATGGATAGCACTATGGCGTAGTTATTAAGATAGAGCATAGTGTAATCTAGGTCTTGTTGATATTGTGGGCTATATGGATTTAACAAATTTGATGGGCCAGTTTGAAACAAATATCAAGTAAAAATTTCAACTTATTATTTCTCATTTAGTAATTAATGTATTTTTAAGAACACAGTTGTTTGTTTGATAAATTTTTGGTGAGCCAGATAAAATCAGTTGGCGGGCTGGATCGAGCTCGTAGGCTCTGGGTTGCCGACCGTGGGTGTAATTCATCAAGGTAGGATAGTCACAGTAAATATTTATTTATAATGAAGTGTCAAAGTTCTCACATATTTCATACAAGTTATTAAATAATTTGTATTTATTTAAATAGGTTTACAATAGATGTATAACGTCCCCTTTTCATTTGGGTACCCGGTAGCCAACCTAAATACAAAACTACCGCGGCACCGTGGGGAGTTCCATGGTTGGGATGAACCCCGAACGGTAGGGATTGGAATGGGTGGTTCGTGGGGAGTGAGACCTGAGGGTTAGTCCAATAATTTCTATTTATTAATCGATTCAGATGACTAAAATAGATAGGTAACCGGGTAGATCTCCCGTGACTAGGGAGCAGGCACGATAGCGGGACTCACAAAACTTCCTCTAGACCCGCGATCGACCCTCCGGCGGGGGTGAACCCCCAGATCACATTTTATTCCCTCTGTCGGACTCTCATACACTCCGCGTGGCTCCAACACTCCAAAATGTGTTATTACTCTACCTAAACTTGCTGATCTCGATATCCCCACCAGGAAGGTCCATCGGTCGCACCGTGCTCGCTCGTCAACAGGATGCAATCTATATGAGCTATGTGCTATTCTCAGCAGGATGGCAACCCAACACTCTTGGCTTAAAGGAAAGTACAAGCGTGGGTTAACCTCTCGTCAGAATAAATCTTAAAATAATTATGCTCTTACAGATGTTTATTCTTAATACGTTATCAAAATACTTGTATTATATCTGATGACACCACCATACATATGACAATACCATAAGAATTTAAATACTATCTGAATGTACAGTACATGTCAATTAAGTTGGCATTCCTAGAGTATTTAAACTATGTTCGGGAGCTAGGTATTTAGGGATTCTACCAATTAACGTGTTTTAAGATTAATATTTATGCTGATTTATTTATTAAATCACTTTATTAGCACCGTATCCTACTACTCGTTTGGGGTTATGCGATTATGTACTAATTACCCTTGTGGGTTTTAGGGATGAGGAAAGTCATATTTAAAGGAAGTGTACCCACATTTGTATGGAGGGAGAGTGGAAATCCATTTTGTAAAACTCACCCTTTGTACACCCGACTGAGATTCGAGCTCAATCTTCCAATCATCGGCAGCCTAGTCAGTCAACTACGAGATTACCGCGTTAGACCAGCTGGCCACCGAAGCTAGTTAAATCACTTTCTAATTCATAATATTACATTAGTAAGGAGGAGTAGATAGGTTACTTACAGATTGAGTACATTTCGCAGCTTTGCTCCTTTTGACTGCTAAATACGTGTGCACACAGCCAACCGCACCTCTGTAACTTTTGACCGTCAAAGGCTCCTTGACCTTCCCGAACTGAATCTTAGGGTTGACCCTTGCAACCACTCGGGTCTCAGGAAAAGATCAATTGGAATACATCATGTAACAGTTTCTCTTCAAAAGTCTCTAAAAAACTGTAACAAGAGTATATCCATTTGATCTAGCTATCAATTCGCAAAAAAAAAAAAGCAAGAGTTCATTACACAATACCAATACAAACCGGAAAGTAATCTTTGAAAGTAACTTTTACAATATACCTTGTTACCCGCTTCAGTCTCACCTTGGTTTACTATCTCACTCATCTTTAAATGATTCACATGGTAAGAATATAGGTGTTTGGACCAAAATGGATAGTAAAATGAGGTGATATATATATGGATCGAGGCAAAAACAAAGAAAGAAATATACTCTACCGGAGGAACGTAAGCCTTAATAATTTTAGTAAATTAATATGAAAATCTTTCAACCTGTCACGACAGTCAATTTTAAATATTTTTAAAAAGGCTTCCTTTAAATAGCAAATAATATCTATAATAAGGTGTCAAAATACTCTAATATTCTAGGGCCAGTTTCATAGTAAGATTTAGTACGCCTCAAGTGTGGTGCTATACTAAATACATGATGACACCTACCTAAACTCTAAATTAAACTGTCCCATTCCATTCTGATCTAGGGAGGTGTCGTCCTATTCAGTGTAGCGCCACACTCGAGGCATACTCAGTTTGACTATAACACTGGCTCTATATTTGCCTCAATAGCTTCCCAAACTTATGGATAACTTGTCAAAGTATTTGTAATATATATGTTAAAAAACTTTCATAAATAATATTTTCAAATATGTTTATTGTAAGGTTAATTTTATAGTAAATTGTCAGTTAATACTTTTTATATGAACAGTTTATATGACATAATTACTATATTTTTGTTTCGATGGTTTAAATATAATGGTTAATTCACCTGTGTGTTTCACATAAACATCTAGCAGTTGTGTTTTTAACCATTGAATTAAGAATATGCACGAGTAAAACAAACACATAACCGTTGCGGGACTTATACGATGGCAGGTCATTGATTAACAGTTTGTTTTTTGAAGAGCATCAGTAAAAATCATACATGTTCTAATAATCTGTTTGAACTCTACCATGCATGACATGTTGGGTCAATATATAGCACTATAAACTAATTTATTTCTTGTTGGAAACCAGACGTTGAAACTGTTTATTTAGTCGAAAACAAATGAACGTACAAAGTTGAGTTTCAACGCTATACACGCATGTTATAATTTAAATTGTATACAAGGGGAACTATAACCACATTGGACTCGGAGATGGTAGGTTAAGCATTGATCCCAGCTGGATGCATTGGGATATGCTTACAAAAAATGTGATTTCTAATATCTCCCACCCGCTTCGGTGGCCGAATAATATAAGGCGTTAATCTCGTAGTAGACTAGACTGTCGTTGATGGGTAGATCGAGTTTCAAATCTTGGTCGAGTGTCCTGAGGGTGGTTTTTTATTCTCGCTCCACGCTAATACGGGTACATTTCCTCTAAATATAACCTTAATAATCCCTAAGACCTCAGTGCAATTATTGAATAAACCTATAAACCGAACGGGTAGTAAGACGTGGTGCTTTAAACTTCTGCCTCTTTATTCAAATACGTTAAACTAAAGAGATGGAGTCTCCTATAACCAATACATCTTGCATTAACACGCACATATAATAACAGTAACAATAATATCATCCGACACTTTAGCTCAGTCGTTAAATGTCTACCTATTGGGCTAAGGGTCCAGGGTTTGATTCCCAGCATGGCCGAGGCCTTTTCCCAATTATGAATTAACTGCCGGGGGCTGGGTGTTATGCCTGCCGCAGTCTTAAGTTAAATTATAAGGCATATGGAGCTAGGACAGACCTATCCAGCCAGCAGAGGAAAGATATAAGAGTTGAATAAAAACTGACCCAGGTCATAGGCTGAAAACAGAATTGGATGTAAGGTAAAACAATACTATCAACTCGCATCAGTGGACACGTGAACAAATACTTCAAGTCAAGAAAAGCTTCATATTGACGTCACTGTGAGAGGAATTTTCCTATTTTATACACGTCACCAGAACTTTCTCTATGGTAGTGAAATGTCCTGCCAAGCAGCAAATAATACCGTGAAACTTCCACCTATCCTAGTGAAGTCACAAGCACCTTATTCCTATATTATCTGAGGAAGGCTTGGTTTAGCTTCCAGTAGACCGGACTACTGATTACGGGAAATAAGGGGTGATAAAGAGGCGGGGTGGTGGTAAGGAGAGGGGAGAAGTTGAGGATTTAATCCAGTGGCGGCTCGTAGCTAAAGTTAGTGGGGGTGCTGCTCCAGAAAATTTTTAGCCTTTGTTTTAAAATTGTGTAAAAGGAAAAAAACATGTATAAAAAGAGAATTTATTCAGAAACTTAATAAAATCTTAACAACAACAAAAAAAAACAATTTTTTTTTTACGTACTTTTAACTTAAATTGTTACAGTTCAAGCTTGATCTATTCATTTAAAAATGAAATCCATTCTTCTTGTTTTAATTTGCGCAAAAAGTTCAATAGTTTTCTCCTTGATCTTTGGATGACGACTGAGGAAATTTTTCTCCATTGAAAGTACTGCAAGCACACTTAAGTCTTTCTGTTAAATAAAAGAATCGAAAAAAGATGAATCAAATAGAATAGCTGGAAGCAGAATAATAATCTAACTATACACTCTTCTACACTTTATCACATTCAAGAATATGGTACACGGTTTTTAAGCACAACACACGCTGGGTAAAAAAAAAACTTCCTTCCACCATCACGCCAGAGCCGGTATCGCGAGAGCAACAATGAGCTCTCTACCTGGCAGTCTCACCTTCCTCCCCACCCCTCTCCTATGTGCGCATGCGCACAACAGTCAAACACCACGTCACTGGCACTGTGAAGCACACAGTTCCATACAACATTTTTGTATATTTTTCATAAACTGGGGGATGGCTACTGAAGTACTAACAATAAGCTTAAGGAATATATTTTGCACTATAAAAATAAAGTAAGAATTAAAGAAAAAATGACTCATTAAATGTAATGTTATCGATAATATCAAGTGGAAATAGGTGGTGCTACAGTTCCGCAGTGCCTATACACGAGCCGCCACTGATATAATCGCAGTCATCAGGAATGGGGGTGATAATATCCACATGCGACTTTCCACGGTTCAGGTAAATTCTATCTCCATTTGAATTTTTTGGGTGTAAATGCAGTTCCATTGTTATAGATTCCATCCCATCATTATAAGGGTACGATGCAAATGGCGTCCTTACTAAACCTCCTTAAGATATATAATAATGCATATAATCATTTATATCAAGATAAATAATAATTTAAACAATTTCGTGACATTTCAAACATTTATTTCAACATAAGCGAGGAAACGTAATTTAAGGGGGGGAGGAGCAGAGAAGATTTAATAAGAAGAGCATAGCAGGGGGAGTTTTTCTATAGGGGTGTAAGAGACCTTTCATGGAGAAGAGAAGTGCCCCTTAAGTGTAAGGAAATGCTGTGTAGAGCGTCGTTTGTACCTTAGTCACATGTGCAGCAGAAATATGGGCATTGAATGTTAGAGAGACAGGAAAAGTGGAGGCTATGGTAATGAAGTTTGTGAGGAGCATGTTAGCTGTCACGAAGAGGGACAGGATTAGGAATTAAGTTATCCGGGAAAGAGTGGGGGTACAGGGAGTATAAGAGATAGTAGAGGAAGCAAGACTGAAATGGAATGTGTATGTAAGGAAGATGGGAAAGGAGAGAATACCAAATATAATGTTGGTGATGAAGTTTGTAGAAAAAAGATCGCAAGTGAGACCAAGAAATAGATAGAAGGAGCAGATAACAGAAAGTGTATGAGTGGAGAATAATATAAGCAAAGTTGTGGAAGTATAAAGGAGGACGGAGGAGGCATTTTACTAAACTGACCCGGCCACAGGTTGGAAACAGTCGATTATTATTATTATTATTTCAACATAACCACGACTCAATTATGGAGGTCAAACTTTCAAAATATAATAACTTCAATAACGTATTGTGGAAATGGTTATTTGCCTTAGAATATTCATCATTGACTTTTAAAATATTCAAAGTAAATGTAGCCTATCTGTACTCGCCGAGAAAATTACACAGGTAAAAGTGTACACATCTGTGACAAAATCAAACACACAATACAATAATATTATACTGAATCATTTCATCAACCAACGGTTGTTTTCAATTTGTTTGTCAGGTTGCTTTATAAGATGATTGCACGTTCCACCACGTCTGTATTTTAACATTTCCAAAAATGTGTACATATTTGGCTAGGGTTTACGAGTCTTTTCAGTTTTGAGTGAAACAACTAACAATAATTTTGTGTGCGGTTTGTGGAGGATGAAAATTCAACTCAAATGACTGGAGGGAACATCGCATCCTCAAATTGGGTAAATAAATTTAATCAATCTCAGAATATTTTCACCTGCGAATTTATGACGAGCTTTAAATATACGGAATTATGTTAAAATGAAATTTAAATTTAAAAAAAAGTTAATACGGGATGGAATTCACACCAACTGTGATAATGATGGGACGGAATTTAAGTCAACATGCTCACTCCAAGCTAATGTGGGTGAACTTCCTAAAAACCAACTTTCTCATGCCCACATTTTAGATTAATACAAGTTGCACTACCCCAATCGGGGGTACATGTGAATAAAATGTCAAGCTCGTATAGTCACAGGCTCTCTGGAAACGAAAAGGTTTGGGCTCAGATCCCAATAAAGTGTATTGAGTTTATTTCCTATATGGTTTCCCACTTTTCTTTGGGCTTGCCTTCTACGCAAATGGGGTACATTTATTATAAATTCCAACTTTCTTAATACTACCAGATTGGCGTAGATAAATGCGAACATCGGAATGGTAATACGACATTATGCTAAAAGAAACAAACTTATACATGGTTTCACACTAAGTGTTTTCCATACTCTCTCTAATCAACCTTCATTTTTCCAACACTTTAGAGCATCATATTTTGTTAAGGGGCCTAGCTCACTCATCCAATGATAAGGATGTTGTATTACTTTTTATTATAAATATACAAGAAAATTCAATTTTAACTCTAATATTATTATGTTTCTAAAGTTGTTTTATTAGCACTGCTTCTTACTATCGTTTAGCTTATACGCTTGTGTAAAAATTACGCTAATGGTTTTAGGGATTAGGAAGGTTATATTTACATCAAATGTATCAATTTGAAAAACCAAACTCAGCACACCAAACCTAATTTCGAACCTAAATCTCCCCGTCATCGACAGTCTAGTCTACTGTGAGAGTAGCGTGTTAGGTGGCTACCGAGGCGGGTTTCTAAACAATTAATCATGACATAAGACATACACATATTATTTCATGTCTAGTGCTGAGTATTTTAACGACGTGCATCGAAACTAGTTGACAATAATGGGAAAATAGCTGCCCCAACCAGGAACAAGGGGTTATTAACATCTAAGAAATGTAATTATTTTTTAAACATAACTTTACTACTTTAAACTTAGTACGCACTTGGAAACATTTTTGGCCAAATGTTGCCCAACTGTTACCCAAATTTTCCACAACTGTCACCCAACTGTCGGCCAACATGGGAAAAAAATTGTTGGCAAGCATTCTTTCGCGTCCAGACTACAATGATGAAATATTTGTTTCCCGTACAGAGTTCAGTTGAGTGAAAGATGTCTATTGATAAGGATGATGCTATATGGCTTGTGCTTTATTTGTAGCTATGAGCTGTTCAAGAAGACAGAGAAGAAGAAAACGGTGGTGGGTAAATGTTCATTTACAGTAACTGAAAAGTACCCCATCATTTTATTAAAAACATTCCGTATTAATGCAATTTTTACAATCCTCAATTATTGTCACATCCCACAATAGTGTAGTTGTATGAAATATTTCAATCAGCTCCAGAGTTATTTCGGCTGACCACGACATGACAAAAGGAGATATTAGTAACTGGTGTATTTGGGGCGGTATGCAAGAATACTTAGTGGACCGATAGTGTGGCCTTAGTACACTATCGCTCCACCTTTTAACCTATGATGACGCAATCAAAATCACGCTAGTGTCAACAAAGCATCCAAATAGCAGAGTCAGACCGGCCCACGTTGCTTGTGGTCGGAAATGTTGGCCAACATTGTTTCTTGTAACCCATTTGAAATTAATCACGGGAAACATGTTTTCTTTGCTGGAAAACACAAAGGAAACATGAAAACAAATTTGGCCAACAGTTTGGGAACAGTTGGCAAACAATTTTTCCGGGAAAATGTTTTCTAGTGCGCACGTTAACTGTACAGCACCATCCAATGTTGACCAATAAGAAATATTATTATGTAGATCATGTCTCTTAATTTAGTTCTATAGACGATAATATCTAACATTTTACAAAATCATTGTAACGTAATTTACATACATTTAAAGGTTGTATTTTTAATGTGTTTAATATTATCTCACCCTCTTCGGTGGCGTAGTTGGCTAACGTGCTTGGCGTGTTGAGCTCGACTGATGAGGACGGGGAGATGGAGGTTCGAATCTCAGTCGGGTGAACTGGGGGTGGTTTTTCATAAATGGTTTTCCACTATCCCTCCACGCAAATGNATGTGGGTTCACTTCCTCTAATTCAACCTTCCCTATTCCTAATCCATTAGCGTAATTAGTACTTAAAGCGTATAACCCGAATGGGTAGTAAGACGCGGTGCTAATAATAATAATAATATAGGTAGGTAGTGGTTCAAATATCAATTGAATAAATTTTAGTAAGAGGTGGGGAGTGGGTATATATGTGGTAACTATAATTGGGCTTTACCCATGATATATATTCTCTAACGTGGTTGCAATGAATCTAAACAACCCTATTTATCTATTCCTCATAAATTAATCCTTTAATTCTTTAGCACAGTATCTTGCTACCTGATCGGGCTATACACATATGCGCTAATTACGCTAATGTGTTAAGATAGAAGAAGGTTGAATTTAGAGGAAGCGTTCTCACATTTGCCTGGAGAAAGAGTGGAAAACCATTTAGGTAAAACCACCCTCAGTACACTTGGCCGGAATTCGAACCCTGATATCCTTATCATCGGCAGTCCAGTATTTTTTGGAGAGTGATGCCTTAGTGTATGCGTTCACCGAATCTGGTAAGCCTTTAATTAAACTGTATCCAAACCATATTAACTAATACACATTTATATAGGCTGATTTGGATAGGAAGAACTGTTTAGAGAATTCAAACCTATTTCTTTGCGCCCAACATTGATAGCATCTTACTATATTCTCTGTGTTATTTTATAGGTATTGATAATATCTATCAAAAGTGACAGCTGCAGATAACATGACTTGATGTATAAACACTGGACATATTAAAATAGTTTTAGTAACTTTAATAACTGCCAGATACAGTTTTTCCTACCACAATCAGAATATAGGGGGTCTACACACGACGAAGCGTTCTAACTATTACCTCTAAGGAATGTAGCCTATAATGACTCAAGCTTTAGTAAAAGTTTGGTAAGGAAAGGTTTTAGAAAGTACACACATTTTTATATATTATTAGTTTTGTTATATAGGGATTTATAACATCCATAAAAAATTACTGCTTCAGATCACATAACTTTGACGTACGAAGGCGTGAATATAGATTTAGTAAAACTTGTGTAGCTGTTAGATAACTTTCTTTCTTTGAGGATTGGACTATAGAATAATCTCTTAACGTGATATATGAAACCAACTTTTTGAAATTCCACCACAACCACATTCAGAAGCATGAACTTTAATAATCGAATTACATTTTCCGCTTCACTTTTAAATTTCTTACCAATATTTATATAAGAAGTTTTTTCCTCCAACATAATGCAGATAATCTTTAATGTCAACAAATCAGTTTTTATTAGAAGGATTCGCTTGGATCCCTATTGGATCAGCTGGGTAGTTGAATGTGATAGTGCAGCACGAACTTTTACCGTCTAATTTGAAATTCAAATGAAGAGTGAAGATATTGTTAAGAGCTCATTATATTCCGAGCATGACACGGTTCTAGTTTAGTGAATGTTTGTGTAAATTCTCACACAAACAAAATACAATACAATAGAAAGTTCACAGCAAAGATAAATAAAATAGTAGAGGCAATTAAAATCTTCAATTCGAGAAAAAATATGTTTTATTAATAAGACCAAACTAGGGATCCATAGCGCTAAGAACCTCTTCATTAAAATTTATTCCAAATTAATAACGTCCTCTTTGTTAATGGTTCAACTGATACAGACAGGACTCGAACTTGACACTAATTGGAGACCTTACGATATAATATATTTAGCGATTTCGGCTAAGTGCGTTATGCGGTGTGTAATAGGATTAATAATGAATTTATAAATAGAAGATAAAGTTAGACTTTTTTAAAGTGCAACAGTGAAACAAATTTTAAATCAAAATTTACAAAAACAGTTCATTTTAAGTTAATGCGGGGTCGTAATTTATTTATATAAAAATACCCTTTATATTGTATTATTTATATTTGAGAAAATTAAAAACTTGTATGCAAGACTCATCAAATACTATGGCAAGCGAAAAATCCATACTTATCAGGCCTATATATTGAAGTTGGAGTAAATTTATCGATTAATTAAACAAAACACTTATTTAACATAAATAAAGATTTTAATTAATTAGCAAACATTTTAGTAATACAACTAATCAGCAATTGAGAAATTAACAAAAGCAGAGCATAAATCTGTTTAAAATATTTTCGTTTGAATAGTTGTGTTTTACAGGCTAGGTTTAGTATATTTACTATTTAGATATTGAAAACAGTTCACTAAACTCACACTAACATCATATACCATATACATGCTTATATATAAAATATATATTATGGAGGCAGTTGTTACAAAAAAAGTATTGTATAAATATAAATATTACCAATACATTTCTCGTCCCAGCATCCTACATTGGATTAATTATAAGATATATTAAGTTTTTAAATTTAGTCAAAAGTTTGTAGCTATAAAAAACCAACTCTCCAAATGTTCATTATAAAGAATATTACTGTTTAGCTAGGGAGAAGGGGGGGAGGAGAGTTGATTTAAAGAAGTACACCACGTTAATCCTGGAGGGAGTATGTGGAAATCACAGTACAACTCATATTCACAAAAACCACCTCAAGCCGGGATTATAGTTGTTACCTTCCCAAATATAACTATGCTGATTGTTAACAGCTGAGTTGGTGGAGAAGAGGACAGAAAAAATATTTGAAGAGATATGGAGAGAGTTAAATTAATAATCGAACTTGAAAAAACACCTGATGGGGATTATAGCTCTTACGTCTCCGTCAACAGCAGTTAAGTGTAATGCGAGTCTAACACTTAATAGGCCACTCGGCCACCTCCATGCACCTATGATTAAGTTAAACCTACCATCAAATACGCCATAAAATCTCCGAATATAAACTCTAATCTGAACAGAGTTAAGGTGTCTCAAGTTCTTAATATATTCTAGTCCTCTCACAATAATTAATCCACTTATCCCCCTCACAAAACGTTCAACGTTAGAAGGAAACATGCCTGGAGGGTAATTTCAGGCAGATGACTTAAGTCCAAACGACTCCAAAAACTCGTTCTCCCTTTTCATAATCAACACGCTTCGAGAAATATGTTGTGAAATGGAGAAAGGGTGTTGGGAATATACCTCTTAAAATTCATGACTGTCTGTGTCATGAACGAGAATATATATATATACTCCTGTTTTTCCCATATGATCGGGAGGTAGCTGCTGGGTGGTACGGCGTTCTATGAAGAAAAGGCTTAAGGTCGTTAAAACAGTGTCCGTCCTATCAAGACTAAAATAAAACGTGTGACTCGTGTTATGCTATTAGGATGCTCTCGATGAGTTAGAAATAACACTAAAGTCACCACTTGTAGGAAAATATCCACACATAAAGTATTTATTATGAAAATTATTAAGAATAAAACCCTCAAAAACAATACTATTAAATTTAAAATTTCTTTATTTGTTTGAAGAGAGCTAGATCTATGTTTCTTCTTTCTAACCATTCACTTAAATTTAAACGGTAGGGATTGTGAGTTAAGGTCAGTATTTTTGCATTTTTTTTATGACCAAAATCATTATTGTTCCAAGATAAATATAACATTTCTTCAGTAGATATATTTAGTTTAGTTTCCTATACATAGTATTACTAACATCATTTAAATATCTGTAATGGTCATTGTGTAATTTTTTATTTTGAGGTAAATTTTATCAGTGAATAGTTCAGTCTAAAAAAAGTCCAATAAAAGTAACCTGTATCAAATATTAAAGTATTTTATATAATTTACGTATATATACAAATTTTATATATATATATATATATATACAAACTATATATACAATTATATATATATATATATGGTGGAGCTAAAGATAAGATATGGCATGGAGATAAACGTTGAGAAATTCAAAAGTGAAGTTGATTAAAAAAATAAGTGCCGCTGAAAATCAAAATTGTAAATTAGGAGATGGAATACAAAGAGAAAATCAAGAACCTGGGATGTCTGCTAACAAGGGATGCCCACTGCACCAAAGAAATTAGGGTTGAGGATCACCATGGCCAAGGAAGTTTTAAACAAGTAGAGGTTTATTTTGACAAGCAAGCTGAGTATGGAACTGAGGAAGAGACTGATGAAATGCTACATTAGAATATCGCGCTGTATGGAGCATAAAATTGGACTTTTATTAAAAATATGGGAAATAAATAATTGAAGAGTTTTGAAATTCGGTGCTGGGGAAGACTTGATAAGATCAGGTTGACAAATGAAGACGTCCTAAGAAGAGTGGGTGATAAAATAACTGTTTTGGATGTGATTCTTTGGTACAAACAAACTGAATCAAATACACTGCACGGCATCATAAAAGGAATGGTTGAGGGAAAGCTTAGGAATTAGGAATCAAATAATTTATAGCTTGATGGAAAGAAGAAAATTCTGGAAGATGAAGGAAGAGGAAAGGGTACATTGGTGGTCTAAATTCACTTACAAAAGGAATTGACGTGACATAAGACAGAGCACCAAATACAATAATAATTATTAATAATATACATAGATTTGTTCTGCCTGGTTATTTTCTTATAATTTACAAATGTCCAAATAAAACATTGTTTTCACAAAGAAACAAACCATTCTAAAATAGTAACTTTGTGTTAAACTTCTTTACAGATTTGAAAGATAAAGAAAAAATCTCTGGTTTTTGACTTTCACAATAATCAACCTTTTATGTCTGTTTTCTCAGTAAGAAATAAATGAAATGAAGAAACAATATCAACGCTGGTAAAGTAAGGAAAGAAAGTAAAAAAGGAGATAAAAATAAAATCAAAAGTCCTTGTGAGGACAGTGGCAGGTGCCAGACCACTGCTGTAACAACGGATGCTGTCAGGAAATTACGTCGACTGTCGTTTGTTTTTTTTGTTGTGGCTTCGCAAAAACCTTTGGTCCTTTCTCGTGTTCTCATTGAAAAACAGGCAGAAAGGCGGGTTTGTTAAAGGGGAGGTGACTTGGTTAGATGAGGGGTAGTGACAGTTTGTACATGTGCCTTTGCTAGAGGGAAAAGTATTCCTCTCAGTAATCATCAAAATTCGAGATGATGTAAAATAAACTATACCGACAACAATAAGTTGGTAAGTTGATGGTTAGATTTTATTTGTTACGCGACTCTTAATTAAAAACACCAAATGGGATCAAACATAAAATATATTCGTATTGTCATCGGTAACAAAACTGAAACATAACTTCCCCCCTCCCCCTCCCCCCTTGATAATCATGCTTTGCATTCTAACACCCGGCCGGGAAATACACATGTTTACATAAATGGTGTAGGGATTAAGAAGTAAAAATTTAGAGAAACCTTTGTTTTAACATAACCAATAAAACTCCAACCTGTGGGCACGTGGACCAAGACATTGGTCTCATCTTTGTTTTGGTTGCTGGCGAAGGGGCTCTCGTATTCAAATTCCAGCTTTGAGTACTGAGGCGTTAAAAAAATATTTTTTTTTCTCACTATCCCTCTAGGCAAATGCAAAGATAGTGATTTTAATCTAGCTAGACCAGTGGTTCTCAAACTTTTTAAACTCTGAAACCTTTGACACCCCTAAAGAAAATTGTGGAAGTCCAAAAATATTTTATCTTAATGGGTTCTATCTATATATGTTTACCGCAGTAACATTTTAAAAATTGAGAAATTTTGTAAATGTGTATACAATAAAACCTCTTTAGACCTATCTCTGGTAATCCAAAATTTCGGGTAATCTGAACACAGTTTTCGTTAAAAGGGGGGGAAAATTAATTCAAATGAAGTAATTTATTGGTGAAAAATCTCAAAGTTAAAATAAAATAGTAAAAAACCGTGATATTTGATAATAAATGCTTAATATTTACATATAGTCAACACAATGTGTTTTTCTGTAGTTAAAATTAATTACCGTACATATTACGTGTTATACATAATTTAAATGAATGAAAATTTGACTAAAATCCTTCAAATGTAGTCTAAAATTCGTAAAAATACTGTTTCCCTGTATGCTTCCGCTTATTCCAAATTGCCGCTAAACCGAACAAGTTTCGGCCCCAAATAGTTTTGATTAAAAAGGTTCTAGTGTAATAATTAATTTAATTTTAATCATAAATAATGATAAATAAACACAACCACAATTTTATTAAACCTAATCTATGTTTTATTTTTCCAAAACAAATTTTTGTGGGAATAATGGTTTTGTTTAAACAATTTTTGTGAATCTTAATAGAAGACAGCTGGATTCATACGCCTTCCTCTGCATTCGTTATGTTAAAATATTTTGTTTTGGTTGAAGTGTATTTCAAAAATACAGCCCCGCAAAGATTCTAAAGTCTTTAGGAGATCCCAAAAGGGTATCTGGGAGTGCCGGGGCTCCAAAGATCACACGTTGAGAAACGCTGAGCTAGAAGGTTCCTTGGTTTAAAAAATGCTACCGTACTGAAACAGTAAGGCTAAAAAAAATTAATTAATTCACAAATGATTTCAGCATGTGATCTCGCAGATAACAATTAACATCGACTTGGTAAAATATAGCTTCTTAATTTATGTAGAAGAAATCTGATATAAATAATTAAAAAAAAATACAAACACTCCTTTGTGGACAAAATTAATAACATTTTACTATAATAGTCATATTATTTTATAGGTATTTATACTATTTCTGAAATTTGACAGTTACAGATCACATGATTTGACATATGAAAAGATTAAAATGTTTTAGTTAACTTTTGTAATTTTAAAAAGGCTTATTTCCATCCGAATAGAATTGTAAATTCATAGTTTAATTTAGTACAGTAGGATAGGAAGAGTTAGTGCCCAAATTATAGCTCACATTTCATAGGAAGGTCATTGATTATCCGACATCTACAAAAGTTACCAGATATAAATTCACATATTCACACATCAGGTCATAAGTTATAAAGCTGTCACGTTTGATAGATATGATCAAAATCTATAAAACACCACTAATAAAATAATAAAATGTTATCAATGTTGACTGCAAAAAAGTTAATATTTTATAAAAGACCCTTCCTATGAAAATTAAACTATAGACAATGATAGCACAAGACTAAACTAACCTTTTTTTTGGTCGCTTCTTTTTGCACTCTCTCCAATACTTTTAACTACTTTGAACATGTTTAAATGATTTATGATGACAAATAATACATAAATAATAACAATAATAACAAACTATTAAATATTTAAGCTATATTACAACCAATTTTTACAAATAAATGATTTTAAATATACTATATGATAATAAATAAAATGGAAAATGTGACATTAATCAAGTATAAGTAACGCATAATTTGAAGTACTGCGTTTCATAGTTAGGTCTGATTTATCTTATGTAACATGGTATAGCCATTTTTACTTTTGAATATTTATAACTTGCTTCAGTGACCGCATGATCCAAGGCACTAATCTATCAATATACTAGACTGTTGAAGACGGGAAGATCGGGGTTCGACCCCCGTTGGGTGCACTGATGGTGGTTTTCCTAAATGGTTTTCAACTCTCCCTCCACGCAAACATGGGTGCACTTAATCTAAATTAAACCTTACTAATCCCTAACACATTGATTTAATTAATACACGGACGTACAGCCCTTACGGTTAGTAAGACGTAGAGCTAAAAGAAACCAAAGTTTTTCTAAACTTATTTCCCTTTCGTCGCTGGTCGTAGACGATTTGTAAATGCCGGTTTACCACCAGAATCGAACTTAACCACGCGGGTGGATTTGTTATATTCACTGGAGCTTATGGTTTTAATGCTGGTAGCATTAACTGTAAGTACCGGCAGCCTCCTTGCACTTTCTCGCAACCACCCAATATTAATGACCCACCCCCACGGACTCAAATACCCCCTCACTCCCTATAACCCTCCTCCCGCGACAATCTGGAAGCGCGCTTTACGACCACCGATGAGATGTTCGCTGGTTTATTTGAAGATCACACATTATCACCCCCTAATGACTTTCAGGTCATGTGTACCATACGTGTGATGAAGACTCGGGAAGCGATGTGAGAGGCCAGAGGAATAGAAGGGGGTAATAACTTTCTCTATGATTAGAGAGAAGGAGCAAGAAGACGTCATCTTTTGACTCAAGATTCACTGAGATGAACTCGACTGAAATATGGATTCGTAGAAATGCTTTTGGTTACTTGTTTGAAGATGCGAGGAATAAACCCACAACTGCTTCGATGGCCGTAGGGTCTAACGCGTCACTCTCGCAATAAACCAGACTGATGATGATGGGAAGATTGGGGTTCGATTCTGGTTGAGTGTACTGAGGGGTGGTTTACCTAAATGGTTTTCACCCTCCCTCTAAGCAAATGCAGCTACACTTCCCCTATAAATTCAACCTTTCTTATCCCTAACATATTAAAGTGATTATTACATAGGCGAATAACCCGAATGTGTACTAAGACACGATGTTAAAAAAAACACTGGTGGGCACGTGGTCAAAGGCGTCACTATCCACTTCACTACCCTTTCAAATCTAGCTTCATATTTACCTACATTAACCAACGAGGAACAAGGAAGAATTTTGAGGCAGTTTTATTTGAACGTTATCAATAAAACTCGCTTTGGTGGGATTGCCAATCAGGACTTCATTCTCTCTTACCTATGGTGAGGAGGTTGAGGTTGAGGTTGAACACCGGTTTGGTGTACACACTGAGGTGGTTTCTCTTAAATGGTTTCCCATTCTCTATCCACATAAATAGGGGCACCTTTACTTTAACAAGTATCTCCCTCATTCTTACCCCATTATTGTAAGTGAGCAGATAACCTGGATGGCAAGCCAAACGTGTAGCATGTATGAACATAAAAAGCGTGGAAAAATTTAATTTGGGTATAAGTGGGGAGAACCAAATATTTTACTAAATCTTGATGGATGTGAAAAACTAAAGATGAATATTTAATGTAAATATACTCCTCAGAATATGGCTATCTACTCCACATTTATAATTATTTTATTCAAACTGGGCTCGAAATTTAGAGAATCTGTCTTTAATATACCCCTACTATTTCAATTCCCAGTTGCATCAGCTCCTAAGTTACTTGAACTTACATGCCATGTGGGCTCAAGGAACCAGGCATAGTGCAAAGGTAGCAAGACTAAGAATTAGAAAAGTGTACCACCAGGGATATTTATTTGACCTACACTCAAATATAACAAGCCCAAGTACCAAGACTTAGTTACCATAACCTTAGGTAAAATAGTGTATTAGACTATTGACGTTAAGAGAGTTAGGATTTTGCTTAATATAAATGCAGAGAATGACATGAAGTTAACATTGACCTTAAGGCGTTTTTTAAAATCAAATTATCAAATAAGATTCAAAGGTAAACAATGCAATTTTAAGTGACTGAGGACAATGCGTAATAGTAGATCAATTTAATATTATTCGTCAGGAAGCAATATATGTACTTAAGTATACAAATCAATATTAAATGAAAGCGATCAATACGCATTTAACTAAATTAGAGAATATTAATCGCTAGCTTTAGGCAACAATATAAGTAAAAATGTAGACAAACGTTAGCGAAGTAGTTTATTGGGAAAAATACGCAAATTAGATAAGTAAGGAGACAACCCATCATATACACATTTGGCTTGAGCTTCTCAAAAGATTACTCTTAGTACATAATATTAAACTTGCTTTAAAAGTCTACACGTATCAAATTTCCGTTATTATAAAACAAAGCTTTAATACAAGTAGAGTTCTGCCCGTAACTGTACACCTGAATATAGTGTAGATTAGAAACATGACTATTCTCTTCTACCAACCCGTTAGGCAGGGGAAGCTTGGACACGAAAATAATTATTTACTTTCTACTCTGTCGCTAAGTATATAATTAACTCCTAACATAAATTAATTATATAATGCATTTCCCAATAACTTTAAACATGAAAATATGATACGAAACATCGTAAGTTACGCTTGGACCTACTTCAACTGTAAGTATATACTAATAGAATGAAAGGGCAAATTAACTCACACAGGTAAAATTATATAATTTTAAATTGTTAACAAACCATCCGAATACGGACCGAAAAGGTTTAAGACTGAAAGATGTTATTTTCCAAAAATATTTCCTAGTTCCAATAGAAATTAAATTTGGTAAAAATAAATCAATCGAAATTTAACCATATTTAGCCTTACATAATTTGTAATTGATCGATACGAAGCCTAGTTTTATCATAAAAAATCATATAACAAAATCATCCCCAAAATAACACTCACATAAATGTTGGTAAGTACCTATTATTCCTATCTGCAGCAAAGAGTGAAGTTCTATTCGGGGTACTAGCTTATATTTGAATTTGATCAGAGGGGAAAAATGGTAGGGAGATATCACATGACCAATGAAGTCATAATCAACCAGTAAGAAATAGCCATCTCTTCGACGCCTGCGTACAGCAACTTTGAGGATGATGAAGGTAGGTAGGGGAACAGACGCGATAGGATAACTCGCTCCTCTCCACAAGTTTTAGCGCGTGCGCAGCGTCTTGAACTCGTGTATAGCGTGCGTACTAGCGAACAGGGGTCACATGACACTTCGTGACTTCATTCTTGTTTCTTGGATAATCTATGTTCATTGATGACGTGCGTGGAATGTCAGGATTAGAGCGGACTTCCCGGTAGAATGGGGTAAGTGTGTATTCACTCTTTTAAGGTGACGAAGGTTGATGGATATTTTAGGTTGTAGCGACGGTTCCATATTAACTTAAGTATATTTTTAGCTTTATTTGTACAAAGTTATGCTATTCTAATAACTAGTTTGTATGAAATAACTAGTTAGATTAATTCAGATTAATATATGGCTTTTGTCATGTATATATATGCAAAATAATATATGGGTTTTGCCTTATATATTTATAAGGCAAAACCCACTCATTAGTTCATTCACTGACTCATTCATCCCCGTATTTTCCCAATCTCTGGGTCTGAAAAATTAAAATTGGTAAAATTGGTTGACAAGTTTTCAGACTAATATATTACTAGTACTATTTAGACTAATTAGATACCTCGTATGTTGATGTAAACAATTATTCCTGAATAAAAAAAACTTGAACACCCAACGCTTTGAATCAATAGTTAACATTATTATAGTCAGAAATAATAATGTGACTGCTAACATCGTTACTTATTAACTTAGTGGCTATTAACACTATGGATGTATTACTATTTATGATTAAAACCCACTAATATTTATTTTATTCGCATGCTCTCTATAATAATATTATCAACTAGCTGAATGCCTGTTATTCGCACAAGATATCGGAACAGAGGGATGGCGTCTGGGCGAATGGTTGCGCTATCAGCTGATTGCAACTGGACAGGTCTCCCCACTACCACCACACATCACCCTGGGCCGGGCCATCTCTCACACACAGACTACAAACACCACAAAATTCAGCAAAATATAAACTACACACTTCTACCGCCTATTGGAGTTGCAAATTAAAACGTAATTACATATTTTAATTAATGGTCTTTATATTAATTTTTTCACACCCTTTAGAAGCATCTACGGGGCTAAAAAAGAATTTATAAAGCAATATTGTTGATTTAAGGTAGCTACCCCGATTTCACTCCCTTAATCACAAAAAATTGGAATGAAACATATTTGCTTTTCCTATTTAGCTTATAAAGAACACCTGTGCCCTATTTCAGCCCTCTAGGTTCGTGAGAAGTGTGAGAATTAGTGATAAGTGAGTGAGTGAGTCAGGGCTTCCGCTTATATATGGAGATGCTAACAGGAACTTTTTATTCATTTTACGTACTGGTTAGACGTTTCAAATGCTAATGAAAACTTAAGGAGGGGTAATTAAGTGGTAAAAATTAAGTGTACACAAAATAGGGGTGATATGGGAGCGGATAATAGAGACGAGATAGAGAAACAACTAAACTAGTGCCATGCATGGAAGTGACCAAGGCTGCTAAGGTTGATATTGTGATAGTAAAACAGAATTTCATCATAAGCTCCTTGGCGGTTGGACATTTTATTCTCAGTCAGGTACAATTATTATAATATTGATCCGTGGAGAAACTCAAATGGAGGTATGTAAGAATAAACACAGAATTACATTTCCCCTCCCCTCTTTCCCCAAACTAAATAAAAAAGATAAAGGTGAAACCACAGAGAAAGTAATTCGTTTCAACNTCCTGACTAGTGCATAAAAAACTACATCCTCTGCCTCTTGAACAGAACTCAAGTTGGAGAAAGAGAGAGGAATAAAACAGCCTGCCCATAAAGGGCTCTCCCCCCCCCCCCCCACACCCGTACCTAGTCCAACCATTCAATACAGCTTGATGATATCACGGCGAGTGCCCGGGTAGAAAATGACAAGGACAGACGGCAGTTTCAATTTTCTTTGGTTGATTGTTGTGAAGCATTGACATTGATTTGAGAAACTTCCTCAATTTTTTGTACTGACGTTTTCGCTGGTTTTTCAACGTATTAAAAAAAAATAGAATGATTTTTCTTTTCTATCAGCATGATATCATATTTTGATAATCTAATATGCCTGAAAATAGAAATTACAAGCAACACTGTACCACATTTCTCAGTTTCGAAAATGATTGCTTGAATTTATTTTACTTATGTGCTATACTTCACATGAAAAGGAAACACAGTTGAATATATGTTTTAAAAACTTATTAGTTTCTACGATGTTTTGAACTATGCATTTTTAGCGATTTAATAAAGGGGAAAATAATTATAGAGTATACACGATCGCTGTTTATTTGGAGATAAAATGGTATTTAGTTATAGAAACACAACAGTTATTTCAACCAGTTATAGTTATCAGTTATACTAAACATGCAGCCAGAAATAATATAATGGTTCACAAAAGAACCTTTCTATTACTTCTGGCATTATAAACATAAGTAGAGTAATAAAACATATTTTAAAAATAAAAATATATATTTTTTGAATGAAATGGACTGATAAAAATGAGGTAAAACGTTGTTAAGAAAATAATAAACTCCCTTGCAAAATTATGTATTTTATATACGTTGTTAAATTATGGATTAAAACCAGTGTACAAGAGAGAGAAGAATGGTGAAAAGATAGAGGTAGATAGAGGCATTTTACTAAACTGACCTGGTCACAGTCTGCAAGTAGTTGATTATGATGATTATCCCTGGACAAATAGTGAAAAAAAAATTGAGAGAGGGGCGTACAATTTAGCCACCCTAAGGATAACCTACACTTCCTCTTCATATTTTAACTTGTCCTTGTCATCATGTGTGATTAGAATATTTAATTCAGTTTTCAGATTAACCGAATGATCAGTAGGATGCGAAGCATTATATAAAATATACGGGTAATTCAACAGATAAAACCAAATATTTAAATTAGGAATAATGTATTGTTAAAATAGTATCTAAAAGGTTTCAACACTAGAAACATATTTTTACTTTCTCTTATCAAGAAAGAGTTATTTAACTGCGAACATTTTAGACCTCGAAATTTAAATGATTTTTTACGCTTTATGTGTGTTCGAACCAAAAAAAGTGAATTTTACATTTTGGCCTAGCCCCATGACTGTTTGTCTCTGCTTGGCCACAGATCTGAAACATTGGATGGATTTTGTTCAAACCTGATATTTAGATGTTATATATATAAGGCAATGCCTCGAGACTTTATTTTGTTATTTTCACCCTAGCCCTCAAATTAAGGATGTTTTAATGATGAGTGTTTTTTGATTCAAAATTTTTCGAAAAGAGCTTTAACATTCTTGTTTAAAATGTATATATAGAGTGGGTTTTGTCTGACAAGATACATGGTATACTTGTATTTTCGGTAAAAATTGGTTAGGGAGTAGTTTACTAAAAAGTAATTTTAGAAAATTCGAGGTATTTAAAAAATTGCTAACAATTTATTTTAAAATGTATACATCAAGAATGTATGATATCATAGTAAAACTTTAGAATTTTTGTTTGGTGACATTTTTAAGGGTAGTTTACTGTTGACCGATTTTTAAAAATTTGAATATTTTAAGAAATGGCTTTGTCGATTTGGTAACAAATGGGTATCTATTAGGTTTTTCTATATTATAAATAATTAACTTTTTTTAGTTATTTAAATTAATTTAATAGTAGTTTACTGATGACTTAAGTTTTGAAAATAGAATTACATTTTTGAAATTGGCTTTTATTAAATTGGTATTAGGAGAATATTTTACAGGATAATGAAAGATGTTTGTTGATTTTTCTAAAGTAAATTAATTTAAAAGTGATTTATATAATGACAAATTTTACAAAACTTGAAACACTTCAAAAATTTCCTTTGTGATTTAAATAATAATAATGGGTAACTGAGAATATATTTTATATATATACTTTATATATATATATATACTTTATATATATATATGACTATATACCTAGAAATGAGATTAAAACACATTTCAAGAAAATTAATTTGTGAGAAAATGCAATTCACATTTCACATTCAAATAGACAACTTTTAAAATTAATTCACAGTTCATAATGACCAACCATCTTGTTAGCTCTATCAGTATAAATGTTATTGTAAAAGTACGATGACCGGTAAATCTTATAATCTACCGGCATATCATAGCATTTACTAATATCTGTTAGTAAAAGTTCAAAATATCTTAGAAAAGGTTTACATTTTGAGTCTTAGCCATCTCTAGAGGATCCTCAGTTCTAACTTAGACAATCAATCAAAAGTAAACCAATCACATAATATAACCTAACCTTTCAAAGCTTAAACCAACCTGACCTAAAGGTTGAATTATGTTTGGTTGTATTAGGTTATTGGTTTACTTTTGAGTGTTGTTCTAAGCTAGAACTGGGTATCCTCTGATCCATCTGACTCTAGAAAGGGTTAAGAATCAAAATGTAAATATTTTTGAAGATAATTTTAACTTTTACTAACAGATATTGGTAAATTATATGATGTACTGGTAGATTCTAAGATTTACCGGTCATTGTACTTTTACAGTAACATATACAAACATAGTAGCAAAGAGATAAATAAAACAGCTGACTGTTGTATTTCAAGCACTGATACGTTCTTCTTATACTTGTTTCTAAATTTTTATGTCTTTCTTCAATAAACCATCAAAGTTTCTTTGTTTGCCTATATGTGTGTGCTGCTAATTGCCTAACATTACGTAGTTTTTCTCACACAGGAGAATCCCATGTTTGACTTTCGACGCCACGACCCTTAGGTCTATCTCCCACAGATGATTCAATGGTCTTCATTTCCTTTGTGGTCGTGAGCAATTCTTTTGACAGAGAAGGGTGTGTAGGTGGGAAGAAAAAAAAAGAAGGAAAGGTTGATTGCAGTGGTAATTGTTTGGGTTCCGGGGGAGCAAGAAATTCTCCACCTTATATCTCACCCCTTCATTAAGACCCTGCTCGGAAATTGATCTAGCTTCTACGACTCGACGTTCAGACATATTTTGCCATCCATACTTTTTACCCCAATCCTTTTCTTTTAGCTTCTAGGTTTTTTGTTGCATTTTTACATTTAAACAACGGCTTCTGTTATTTGAATTTTTCTATGACATGTTTTTCATACATTTTTTTGGTTGTTTTTTGTGTTAAAGAGAACTGGAAACATAAGTGAAGTAACGGTCTATTTCCAAGAATGTATTCGCAAATTTATTAAACTTTCAGTACGATTCACAAAGGATTTATTTGATGGATCATAATCAAATAATTACTAGGCCAAATATCATATATCAAGCGATTGTACTATTTTAAAACATTTTACAGATTTATCAAAATAACTTAAAAACTGTAATATGAATACGTCTTTTACTCTAACATCGATACCTTAAAAGTGTATTTTTAATTTGATTTGAAACACTAAGAGAAAATGTATTCAATATAAAGCTACGATAAATACACCTCGTTGATGAAGTTAAAAGTTCGAGTACCTAAACATCGTAAATATATTTTTAAAATAGTGAGGCAAGCACATTGCAGGAACTTAATAATACCTTTAAGTTATCTCATTAGAATAGAAAATAGAGGATTCTTAATTCTTAAAATAAACAACTAAATATATTTCAAATCTAAAAAGATCAATATATAAGGCTAGTTTAAACAAAGAGAAAATTTAAATATGCTTGTTTTCCTATTTAAAGCTAATTTTCCACACATAATCTTTATACGATTTTTTTTCACCGCATCTTAATTACTATTCAGGTTATACGCATACACTAATTATTATAATGTAATATGGATGAGAAAAGTAAAATTATAGAGGAAATGTTTACGTTGAAGGAGAATATGAACCCTTTCAGGGAAAACTACCCTCTGAAACTCAACTTGGATTCTAACCCTGAACTCCCAATCACCCGCAATCCAGTCTATTACGTTTGACCATTTGGCTACCGATTCAGGGGATTATTTTGTTCTTTCTCAGAAATAAACTAATGAGATTTAGTCAAACTCGTTAAAGACGTTTTAGAAGAAAATAAAGTTTTTGGCTACCTATCTCAGGTAACGTAACCGTAGTTCAATGTCTATAAATTTATATCAATAATAAATATAACTATTACTATAAACACTCACAGGTAACAGTATTCACAAACATTTATTTAACAATAAAAGCACTATATTTTTTTAAAGTGGGCAATTTAAATGCACTTTCTCGTTAGTCTTATATATTTGGCTTCCTCAACCCAAACATGACTTTCACTCTGTTTAGTTTGTATGAAATTTAAACATTCTATGTGAAGTCTCTTGTTAGGCATTCGCTTACCTTTCGTACGCATCTGTAGCACGCATTGCGTTTATTTACAGCTCAAGGCGTTGTGCATGTTTTAGCTGTCTTTGTTAAGTACCGCCCTTTCCAGAATGGCGATACCAGCATCCTTCTCCTTCCTTAAAATATTTGTGTATGTCTATTCACGTGTGTGTGTTTGATTCACGTTCAGGCTATTCACATCTCATAACCTCTAATGTTCAATACATATTTTTTTTTTGAGAATGTTCCTTAATAGGCCTATTGAGGTTTCTATCCAACTAAACAATACAAATCATCAATAAAAAAATACTACATTATACATTTACAAAATGACAACTAAAACATATAATAAAGTAGGGTATTAAAACACACGAGGAAACTCAACTCATAATTGGAATGGAATTTTTCCTCTTATCTCCATCCCTGGCATAATCTATTTAAAAAAAATATTTTTCCATTGAACATACTAATTTGTGCAAATTCTCCTCATTATTATTATTATTAGCACCGCGTCTTACTACCCGTTCGGGTTATACGCACTTACGCTAATGTGTGATGGTAAGGTGATTGTGAGATGAAATGAAGGACCTACAGTTTAACGTGGAATACGAACCACGGTGGAGGCCTGGCATTCCCCACATTCACAAGATGTCTTGTCAGAGATGAAGGAAGGGTTTGGTAATCAGATAAATCTGTGCCGGGACCGAGGATTGAACCCCGGCCGCCAGCACAGAAGTCCGACACCTTACCCCTAGACTGCCAGGTCACCCCAAATTATCCTCATACCTTCAGGTCACCTTTTCTTGGATCGTCTTTGGGACACGGGTGCCTTCCATTCTTCGTACGTGGCCGCACCATCTTAATTTCTTGGTCTCGATCTCACCCAGCTTAGTTACCTCATCGTGCATCAATAACTATATCATTAACCTCTCTAATAATATTTCCTACAGTAAATGTTAAAACGTAGTAAAAATTAAAACTGCCTGGCAACTAATAATACAAGTTATCTTGTTATAAAGTTATTATGTATTCAGGTTGCATGGAAACTCAATAGTCCAAACTGAACATAGAAATTGTTTGAAGCAAAAGTAATGCAAAATCCCTGAACATATACATCCGGAAAACTATTCTAGTACCATTAAATTTTGTTCAAAGTTTCGGCGTAGATGCGCCGAGAGAGCAAAGCTGTTAGAGCATGCGTGTACAACAGGTTGCATAGGAGTTTGATGCGTGGGAACTGTACACCTTGAAATCTTAGAGCATGGCACAAGAACATACTACAATTGATAGTAAGCAACGAGTGTCATCATTAAAGGTCCTACATTACCGAAAGTGCTTGCCATTATTACACGTGCAGTAACTCGAGCCTAACTCCTATACAACTTGTTGTATAAGCATGCTTGACAGATTTGTTCTCCCAGCGCTGTACGCCGAAACTTTTAACACAACTTAATAGTACTAGAATAGTTTTGCAGATGTAGGTATTTAGGGATCTTGCATTACTTTTGGTTCAAACAAACTCTATGTGCAGTTTGAGCTGTGAGTTTCCAAACAACCTGTATAATTTAGTAGAAGTATCACCAATACACAGCATAGCATAGCACAGCATAGTATATTTGTTCAATTTATAGGAATATGTTTACAATGTTTTTAATAAAATATTATCACTATAAATTAATAAATTTGAGAATATTTTGTTCAATTTGAAATATCCTATATATTATTTATGTTGTAAACATCCCTTTTTATCAGCTAATACAAAGCTTACAGCAATGAATAAGGTACCAGTGAATAGTATATTCAATCGAATTCTGACATAGTATACTCAGTTTACGTTAAAACACATTGTTTGCTTAAAATTTAAGTTAAATTAAAGATCTATGATGTTTTAATTTATATATTTTTGTTATAAACCAACATCCCCTTTTCTCAACTATTACAAAGCCTACAGTGATGAATAAGGTATCATTGGATATCATTTTTTTACCGAATTCTGATATAGCTTACTCAGTTTACGTTAGATCAACCTATCAAATAGGCTTAAAATTTGGTACATTCATAAATAGTGTAAAAATAAACTAGCTCTAACACAATACAAACCTATTAAAGTTAAACTACAGTTGAAAATATTTTCACCACTTATTGGTTAGAGTAATCAACCAAAGGTACAAAAGATTCTAGCTCGATTCCTGTTATTACTAATTAACAAATTTACAATTTGAATACTTAATCGCCCTGATAAGTAATATGTATCTAGGCACTGGGACCGGCTTGTACTATTAGATTCAATACCCTAAGATTATTAAGTTCTTAAGTTGTGTGATGATAAAATATGTTTGTTCAAAAGGGACTCGTTTAATACCCCAAAACCTTCCAAAGATTTAGTAATTATATTTTTATGAAACAAAATATTTTCAAATCATTCATAGTCAGTTTGAAACTTATGTTTAAAAGCTATTATAACATTGTATAACCGTTTAAAATCAATTTAAATTTTTAATTAAACAACTATACCATACTTTCCATGAAAACACTAACTTCAATAATATTTAGCACTGCATCTTACTACCCGTTCGGGTTATACGCTTTAAGTACTAATTACGCTAATGGATTAGTAATTTGGAGGGTTGAATTAGAGGAAGTGAACCCACATTTGCGTGGAGGGAGAGTGAAAAACCATTTAGGAAAAACCACCCCCAGTTCACCCGACCGAGATTCGAACCTCGATCTCCCCGTCCTCGGCGGTCGAGCTTAACACGACAAGTGCGTTAGCCAACTACGCCACCGAGGCGGGTACTAACTCCAAGATTATGTAAAATGCTTAGTAAAGTAAGACTCTATTTGGAAAAAAGCATTATAAAATAAAAATAAAAAATTTGCAGTAAATATTTATATTATTATTATTATTATTATTATTATTATTATTAGCACCGCGTCTTACTACCCGTTCGGGTTATACGCTCAAATATTTATAACATTTAAGTAATAAGTATTGGCCACTTTGTATGTATGCATAATTATATTTCTATTATTATATTAAATACATAATACTATAATATGTGTAATATAATTTTTATGATATATTATTATTATTATTATTAGCACCGCGTCTTACTACCCGTTCAGGTTATACGCACTTACGCTAATGTGTAATGGTAGGGTGATTGTGAGATGAAATGAAGGACCTACAGTTTAACGTGGAATCCGAACCACGGTGGCGGCCTGGCATTCCACACATTCACAAGATGTCTTGTCAGAGGCGTAGGAAGGGTTTGGAAATCAGATAAATCTGTGCCGGTACCGAGGATTGCACCCCGGCCGCCAGCACAGAAGTCTGACACCTTACCCCTAGACCACCAGGTCACCCTTTTATGATATAAAATACATAATAATTATATTAATATATATATATATAAAATAAGAAATTAAACAATCTCTCATCCATCTCAAACTACATTCTATTAGGTAAACTTAGAGAAAGACTTCTCTATGCAATTAGAATATTTTAGATATAACATTACTTCTTTTCGCTAATATATGTGGCTGAAAAATTATTACGACAAAAACATAACTTTGTACTTTTATTAAAGGGAGTGTAGTGTAATAAAAGTATTAATTCACTCAACTTTCTCCCGTTTCTTTTTATAAAGATCTACTTTGTCTGCATTTCCAAAATAGTAGCCTACTATCATTACTCACGCTTTCTGAATTTTAATTTAAATGTATGTTCGTGGCTCACTTTCTAACAACGCCACCTTCTAACGCACTTGGAAATATCTCACGGAAAGTGGAGAGAAAATGTAGTATTTTTTTAAACTTTTGTATTTGAGACATCCACTTGATGTAAAAGAAAACTTCTCAAGGAACATAAAAATGTTTAATACTTCCATTTCGTAGATTAATATATAACAGAGAATATATTTTTTATTTCCTTGAACTCAAACTTTAACGAATATATAATGGAATAAAATTGTTAGTTCTCATAATATACAACAAATTTTAAAATATAAAATATTAAAATCAGTAATTGGCCATCAACTAAACCTCTTTTGAAAAATCAGAAAATATTCTTATATATAATGTAAAGTACTCTCGATATAAAATATAATTGACATAATTACAATACAATAATAAAAATAATAAAATTTTATTACAAAATTATAACATATACACTCGCATAATTTAAAAAAGCCATTTTTGCTTAAAAATTCAAATTTTCAAAATTCAGTCTACCTAAAACTATTCTTATATAAATAATGTTTAGTAAAGCAAACATAGTACATTCTTTTTATTAAATAAAACACTCCTTAGATAATAATATGAACAAAATCATTAAATCTATTTTAAAAAGATTTGAATTTTTCAAAAATAAGCCATCAGTAAACAATCCTTAATTTTAAGGGAAGATTAAAAATTAAATAAAGATCCTGATGTATGACTGCATAGCATATAAATATAAACTGTAAAAGCAACACAAAACCATTTCGGCTGTAGCCTGAGGTTCAGGCCGGATTGCTTGGGGACAGATGGAATAATTGTAAGAACATTATTTACTTTATTGACTTCAGGGCCACATTAAGTGTCAAGATTCAGCATACATTTGAGGCAGGAAAAAAAAATCATAATTGAAACACTTTCTCTCTATATATAATAAAGGGAAAATATGTTGATTAACATTAAAGGTTTCTTTTTCAAATTAAGAACATGAATACAATGTTCTATGGCTCATTTCTGTATCTAAGTGGTTGGTAAGGTCAATCACACGTCCATTAGGACCATGGTTTGGTTCCAGGGAGATATATTTTATATTTGTATATGGGTTAATCCTGCTGTCCAATTAGTAAATATAATAGAGATAGGTGTGTAGTTTTAGGCGTAATTTCCTGGGATAATTAAGTTGTTAGGACATTTGCCGATGTAGTAAATCTGTGGTTTCTAAAAGTACGTGGGTAAATGTTGGGTAAGTGAATGAGTTAACTGTTTACTTCAAAATAGCTTCATAATAAGATATCTGACTATACCCAATGATATATGCTAGAGTTCTCTGTTAAATAAGGTATGAACCCGATAATCTCCAAATCTAAAATCCCAACCCAATAGTTTACTTCACTCGTAATTAAGGAATAAATGGCTATTTCTTCTTCTTTAAGAATAAACATTAAATACACATTATGTTGTAACAACTAAGAGGGTGTGTTCCGTATTAAGTAGTGGCTATATTTAAGATGTTATGTACTCGTACATACACTTTACACCAAGTTTTACTTAATGCTATCTTACTCAAAGCTCCACGAGTTTAATAATTCACAGTTCATTCAATCCATCGCTCAAATTTGTGTTTTATCAATTATACTAAGATCTTTCCAATGTCTATCTTTTTACCTCTGGGTTGAATATAAGGGACGAGCATTTTTTTTATTGCATTTAATCTTGTATTGTAATTATTTCTTAAAATTATACTTACCTAACTCACTTGATTAGTGATACACTTCTATTTTGTGTATTACTTAATAAGTACATTTAAATATCACATATCCAAGAAAATAAAACTAAATTAAAATAAATACTTTTGAAAATTACATTATCTCATTCAAATTTAAGGAAAAGTTTAAAATGTTAAATAGAGGATACTGATTTAAGCTAATAACTTACCCAAAAATAATATTTTTTCTCTTAAATATGGGATACTTAAATACCTATCATGTTATAATATTGTTTGATACAAATCAAAATTCTAACTTAGTAAAACTATTAAAAGATTTATTTTATATTACACTTAAATCTAAATAATTAGACATGTATATTAATACGTGATCTTTCGGACAGCCTGAATCGTTTGAATAAATTAGTAGGTTGCGAATAAAGCCTAGTTAGGCCATTTCAAATTATATTTCTAAACTGTAAATTTGTGATTTACAAATATATATAAAACTTTAACTCAAAACATCGGCTTTGGAAGCGTTGATCACGTTACAATGTTTGGTAAATAATTAAACGCGTTTTTTATTTAATAAACAAATTTAAGATTCTTAAAAATAATTGAGTAGAAATTAATAATAAAAATACATTAATTATATGGTAAAATCGAATACAATGTCACCCCACTGATATTGAATTATTAAAATTGAAATATACAAAAGTTGGATCTCCCGCAGAGAGGGTTTGAGTGTTAATTCGTTTGAAGTAATTATTGAAGGGAGTGTTTGAATGTTGCTACGCCATGAGCTATATGAGGGATTATTCGAGTATTCAAATACCTTAAATTTACATTGAGTTTTTTGAGTCACATTAGGGATTGTTAGAATGTTGAAACACCTTGACTTAAATGAGGAATTGTTAGAATGTTGCAGCACCTTTAGTGACACGAGAGATTGTTCTAATATTACAAACCCCCGAGGGAATATTCAAAGTTTAAAACAACTTTAGCTACATTTGGGATTGCTTGAATGTTGGAACACCTTGAGTTATATGAGGGATTGTTCGAATGTTTCAGCCTCCCACTGGAACTGTACAAAGGTGGTATGCACTACAGTCAGTGCAACATGTTCTCCAGGAACTACTCCACGATTCTGCAGAGTCTGGATATAGCAGCTCTAGAGACTGCAGAACAGTCAGGAACCTCCGTCAACCTGTCCACCTTAACCATCCCCTGTCAGCATGGTTGGAACTTCGACTACTCTCAATACGCCACTACAATCGTAACAGAGGTAATTGTCATTCAAACTTTCAACAACATTTAAATTACATTTCAACAAACCAAATCACCTGCAATAGGTGGGCACGCGGATTAAATATTAGACTCATTTAGTCTGGTCTTCTGATGAAGTGAGGTCTGTGTTCAAATTTCATTTGGGTGTATTGGTGGTGGTTTTAATTAAATAGTTTTCTACTATCCCTTCAAGAAAATGTGAGAGCATTACCTCTGAATCATACCTTTATAATCATTAACATATTAGTATGATTAAAAAGCGTATCCCAGTGGGGTGGTAAAACTAAATACAATTTTACCTTTTAATTCAATATTTTAAACTGATTTATTCTACTTTTCAAAATATAGAGCTTTTAATAAATATTTTTTCCATGCGCTTTACAATGCGTCTGGATTTCACTTAGTCAATTTACGCTTATGGGTGGGCTGAAGAAAATATAATTCAGCTTAGATATAGCCACTTTTAGATGGAGGGAAAGTGGGAAACCATTTTCGAAATTATACCTACTTTGTACACCCAGCCAAGTCTAAAAACCCCACCTCCTCACCACTGGAAAACCAGACTAGATGGATATTAAACTTATTCTGTGCCCACATTGGTACTGGTAGAATGTATTGGTGCTTATGAATAGTATTTTCCATTTTATAATGTTTAACTTGTTAGCTTTTTCATCATGTATTTAATTTTAGTAATATTGTAACTCTTAAAGTGCTCTATGAAAACAAACCGATAATTTCCCGCCCAAGTTTTATATATATTTATATTCAAGAGGAGTATAATGGCATAGGAAGAACTATAGCTTGAATTCCGAAACGTCGATAAATCTACTTTCATGTAATTCATATGCCAATCCATACGTTTTGAAAGTTTTTACTATTGAAAGCTTTAATATAATTAATATAGTGACATTTTCCCAATATTAGTCACTCTATTTTATATTTTATCTCTCTTAAATAACTTTTATTTATGGTGATAAAATTATATTATTATTTAATTTTAATCTACACGCTATCATTAACCGACCCCCTCAGTAGTAAAATCTGTCAGGATGGCATTTATAAAAATATATTTCAAATAAAAGACTTTTATCTTATTATTACTACAACTTAAAAATAAGTTATTTCCTCTCTAAAATAGATGTAGAGAAATGATGAACATTGGAAAAATTTCCCTTTGTAAATTACCCTCAAAGTCGTTTTCACGAGAAAATTAGAATTGCCTTTTTGTTTATAATAATAAACAGTGTATGGTTACAAAATGTAATCAATATCGTTAGAGCGAATTTTGAGAAACACATTTTTCTCTTTTTGACCTTCAGTAAACCATCCTTAAATTTAGGGTTAAATATCTAACTCCAAAAATTATGAAAACCCAAGTTATAAAGTTTTAGCCCAATTGGTAGCACAATTTCAACTCTAGCCTGAGGAACATACAGACAAAGGCAATTCGGAAACATCTTTTTTGTTTTTAGGGGTCACGGCAACAAGTATCAAAATCTGAAGTTCCATTTATTTTAACGATCACAATATTTTCTCTCCGAGGGATTGAAAGAAAGTAAAGATACATAATTAATTATTTGTGTTTGTTTTACTAAAATATCACTCACCTCAATCACATTTTCTTCTAAATAATACTCCAGACTACCACACTACGCTGCGAAGCTGGGTTCGTTCTGTAATACACAAGATACTTGTTAACTGTGGGAGGATAAAGAATCTTGAGGTGCTTAAGAACCAATATATATTTATATAGGCCAATTAGCCTTAAAATTAAATGCAATATCACGCTCAAACCAGAAAAAAACATCTAAGTACAGTTTTACGCATTCTTCATTTGACTATAGCAAATTTGGGGTAATTTTAATATAATTATTTTATTTAAAAATAAATACTTTACAATTTTATAGTATTTTAAAAGTAAATTTAAAATAAAAGTTTCACTGGTATTAATGCCACTGTTTTTCTAAAGTAGAACATAGAAACCCGTTCTACGATGTAACGTTTGGTTCGAGCTGTATTATCTACCCAAATTACGCGTTATTTGGGGGGTCGTATGGGTAAGTTGAACTTTATTGCGCCTGGAATTAAACTTTAAATTAGTCCTGATTAACCTATCACCTACCTGTTTATGATCCTCATGAATACTGAATTTCGACTCCTACTTCGTTCGAACTACTATCTTTCAAAGGGAATTATTAAGTTTCTGGATAATGGCTAAACGTTCTCTAACACAGATAAGTTATATTTGCTCTTAATACAGTGGTGATAATGGGTTTCTTAAATTATTTAATCCAACAGAACAGGAGGGAAGGGTGTTTTGGAAAAATGATTGTCAGTCACCAATGGGTAAAAATATCCATCTGTTAATTGAATAAGTTTTTCAGGCTTACATTATTATCTTATCAGGCAGAAATATTGTAGTAGCTACAAATTTATAGAGATTATGATTTATTTTTCCTTCTATGTGCCCCCACAGTAGAAATAAAAATTGGAGTTTACAGTCCTGTCTTTTATCTATCATGTGTGTCATTCTATCTGACCTGGGACTACAGCCAAAATGATTGATTGAACTTCGAACTTGATATTTAAATGTTATATGGCCATACCTCCAGGAAAATAATAATTTTAATTTTATACCTAAAATTAAATATAGTTTACTGATGATTGATTTTTGGAAATATGAAAAATTTCGGAAATGATTTTAACCATTTTGATCAAAATATCTAAGGATTGTTTTATATAATAAATAAGAATTTATTTTTTAAAAAAATCATTCTATTTTATTTATTGACTAATTTTTTTAATTTGTTTTAAATTACAAAAAATATTTCGTTCAAAATTGATGTGATTATAAAAAATAAATATTTTTTATTTATTTGGGTTATTTAATGTACACGTTCTGAACCAAATGATTATATAAGCACATGGAAATTTCTATGAGTGATAGTGAAAGAGCCTACGAATTTTGCCAGGAAAGGTGTTATTTTTGTACCTTACAGGGTTTTTTACATGCCACAGTTGATAGGCCCGATGGCTTTACTGCCCCTTCGAAGAAAGTTAGCTGTGCTACCGATTTTTGTAACTCAAGAAAAATCCGTTGACCCTAGATGGGTTTGGAACCAGGAACATTTGTTCCTTAGGCGAGTACTTTACCCCAAGACCCCCAATGTCGACAGTATAGTTGTCGATTTTTCCTTAGTATACATTACCGGTGAATGGTTTTCAAAATATTTGTTTCCAATAACAAATATTATATGAGACAATGATGCAAGATTGTATCGTATCATTTATTTTGTTGTAAATTGTCCACATCTCTGATTCAGGATACTGGCTACTTCATTATTTTATATAAAGTATTCATATGGATAATTTTTACTGACGATTACGTTGTAATAAATAAACATGAATTTCAAAACTATAAAGTAAATATATTTTAAAATCATTATTTTTGATATATTTTTTCAGGGTAAAACGCAATTACATTCATTCGAGAAAATTGACATTTGGGTTGGAGTTAGTCCATCCAATTATTATGAAATATTTCATGATATTTTCTCTCTTCTTTTTCCAATTTCATTTGGAACAATATCAAGCGTAATAGGACTACTACGTCAGTGATTGGTAATCAATAGAAACAAAAACAAATTACGAGATCTATGTTGCGCTAAGAAAATTATGTGAAATGGTGGATATATTCCAAGAAAATGTAAACAATGGAAGAAATATATTATAAGATGTTCTATTTTTATTTCCACTAGTGAATATTTATGAAAAATAAAATGTTCTGATTAATTTTGATAAAATAATTACAAAATTGAAAACAAGGGCTATTATAGGCTTAATTTAAGGAAGAAGTACTAGCAGGGAATCTTAGAGTAAATGTAGCCAAATTAGCATAAGGGTAGGATGGAAAAACCACAATGAGAAATCACACCTGAGAAGGACCCGTAAGTGCAACAAACTGGGATTCAAACCCAGACCTACCCGTTAGCGGCAATCTTGGTAAAGTTTATTCTATCACCCTAGAACGCTCATGCACAGCTGCATAAATACATTTATAAATATGTATTTAAAGTTCACTTTCTAATAAAGATGGCTATATAGCACAGAGCTTACAGAATATTTCATCTTAGAATACCACATTTACCACTAAATACTCAAATCTAGCACCAGAAATTTTAGAGTTTTCGTGATAAATATACAGATTTTATTTTAAACACGGCCTGGGGTTGGAGTAATCTACATTTATTTTAAGCAATAAAAAAGTTTGTCATTATGTAAACTAAAACTCGACCGTGTGTGAGAGAGAGAGAGTATTGAAATATTGTGCCTCAGACGATATCCAACTATCACTTTGGTTCAAGTTTCAGTGAGCTCTAAATGTAGTTTTCCCATGGGGTTAAGGAAATTAGCCAAGGAAAGAGTAATTTGTAGTTCAATACAAGCCCGCTTTAAGTAAAAATAAATCATCACGTCAGGCGCATCAAAAAACAATTGTAATTAAATCAAATACTAGTTTTTAAATTTTTATTTTAGACTGAACACGGTTTCCTTGACAAAAGATCTAGCCCACACGATTTGTGGATGCGACATTCTCTTTCCTAGTATAACTCTGAGGAAAAAAGTTTTTCTGTGCATACATTTACAATTTTTTGTATTCAACTTTGTAAAGATCTTTTAATTATTTTTTTTGTAGTGAAGATTTTTAGGTCTAATTCCTACTTTGTTAGACTGTTAAAGTCTTCCTTTTATTCGCACTTTTTATTCTGACACTTTGAGGGTTTACATGTCGGGAAATCGGATAACGTTTTCATTATAACGGGTTCTAGAGGACCTCTGGTGTCAAATGGTGTGAGAATTTCAGTCAATTTAAATATGAAAGGGGAGGAAGCAATTTAAACAGATATTCATGTTATATTTTATGACATACCAGTTTCATCGGACTATTCAAACCTAATGTTACATTATTTTTATTGTTTTAAATGATCCACTAAAGAGAAGATTTGTTACTTTGAATATTTTATTATTATTACAATATTAGCAACAATTATTTGAATTGAAATCTCTCTCTGTGTAACGTTTATTAATAAATAAAATACATAAATTATAAAGCAATCTTTAAATATATGTATTTTAGTTATCACCACGTCTAACTATCCGTTATGTACTAATTACGCGAATGGGTTGAGGGATTAGGAAGGTTATATTTATAGGAAGTATACCTGAATTTGTATAGATGTAGAGTGGAAATCCATCTTGGAAAAAAAACCAACCTCAATACACCCGACTGAGATTCGAACCTCTATCTCCCCCACACCGGCAGTCTAAACCACTGTGAGAGCAGCACCTTAGACCATGCGTCTACCAAAGTGGGTGTTTAATAATTATACAAATCTTACGTTTGTTATACAGGAATATTCGAAACTCTCAGAATAAATTTTAATGGGAGATAGGGAACACTAAAACGAACATTTTTCATTAATGGCTGTATGTCTGTAGATGTCACTCTTAGGCGCTAGAGGGCGCCGTTAGGTGGCTCGTCAAATAGCTTTATTTCGCCTTCGTCATTCATAGCGTGGAATAAGTGCGTGTAGCATGAAGCATTAAATTGATTCTGAGATAGATAACATGCATCTAGACTTTGGGACTGAAGAATCTTTGAAGATGTACGTCAATCAATGCCTCAACGCTGTCAGGCATGCATCACTGATTTTGGTTGCTCCTTTTATCAAATGATATATATATATATATATATATAGGTGACCTGGTGGTCTAGGGGTAAGGTGTCAGACTTCTGTGCTGGTGGCGGGGGTTCAATCCTTGGTCCCGGCACAGATTTATCTGATTACCAAACCCTTCCTTCACCTCTGACAAGACATCTTGTGAATGTGGGGAATGCCAGGCCTCCACCGTGGTTCGGATTCCACGTTAAACTGTAGGTCCTTCATTTCATCTCACAACCACCCTACCATTACACATTAGCGTAAGTGCGTATAACCCGAACGGGTAGTAAGACGCGGTGCTAAAAATAATAATAATAATAATAGATATATATACTAATTACGCTAATGAGTAAGGGTGAGGAAGGTTGAATTTACAGGAATATTTGCGTGGAAGAAGAATGAAAATAAATTTTGGGAAAACCACCTTCAGTACATCTGAGGGGGATTCAAATTCTGATCTCCCTCTAATCGGCAGTCTAGTATAGCACGAGTGAAGCATTTGACCATGTGGCCACTGAAGCGGGTTACATCAAAGAAAAGGATTTCAGTATTCCATGTTTCCTAATTTAAATAATCAACCCGCAATCACTATCTTAATAAATTTGTTTAATTTTGTCTTATAAATAATTATATACGTTGATTACATATTTACATTTACCCATACAATTAAATATGAAATTCTTGGCCAGCCAACAAAATACAGCCTTTAAAAAATAAATGCTGATAAAATAAAAAATAAAATTAGTGGCACGACACAATCTTAGATAATTTCTAACATGGTCCATTTTATCTACGAACAAAATTTTAACTAATTTGTTACTAAGCCACCCCTACGTAGGTACTCCCCGGAAAAAGAAGCCCATTATTTTGATTTTCATAGAAAACACACATTAGATATAATTTTGAACCAAATTGTTGTATAGCCATCTTTTAAAAACTTCTAAATTTCAAAGATAATTCACCATAATATATAATCTTAATTTTAACATAAAAAAACTCTCCAGACACCTAGAGTGAGCAATTGTTATAATGGTTTTAAAAAAATTTCAAATAAAAAATAAATTCAAGAAAACATTAATACAAGGCTTTTTATGATGTGAAAAAGTTTCATGCTAGCTATTTTATACACAATAGTTTAGGTCATTTTAAAAAAATTACAAATTTTCAAAAATTATCTATTATACAACCACTAATCAAAATTAATTTGTGTCCGAAAAATACAAATACAATGTTATTTATTATGTGAAATACTCCCAAAATATATATTTTGGAAAAATAACTAGAGATTAAACGTCAAATTCCATCATAATCTCTAGAAAACATTGGTAATTATAATACTTTATTTATGTCAGAGATAGTAAAAACTGCAACAGTTGAGGTAGCTAAGCCCAACCTAGAACACATTTCTTTAAAATTTACCTTCCTCGTCCTGTTTACTCGTTAACTTACTTAGGTCACTGTTAGTCTCCACTTGAACACATGAAATTAAAATTCACCTTCTTCATCCTAGTCCCTAATGTTATATTATTTAGGTACTTGATAGAATAAAAAACACACACCCCACTAATGAAAAATTAGTTATTTTTGAAATATTAATATATTTTTTTCTCTTTCTTATATGTATGTAGCTTGAATATCCACCAACGTAAGTCGTATGGGCCTCATATCTTACGTGACATCCATTATTCAAGGACATATCTCTATTCCTAAGCTGCGCGCGATGCGCATACCATGACTAAAGAATAGAAGAAGGCCTGATACAAGACCTTGAAATATTTTCAACATTTTTGTTAGAGAAGTAGTCATACAATTTGGCTGGTCCGGTAGCAAGTCTGGCTGCTGATCTTAGAATCACATGTTCCACTCTCGATGAGAACGAAAAAGATATCATTATGAAATTAGGTACAGTCAATTTTTAATAGAAAAGGCCTCATTTGAAAGCTAGAAACTATTCTAAATTTACTTTTCTTTACTATAAGTCAAGTCATGGGATCTTCAACTGTCATTTTTGATAGATATTATTAATACCTATAGAAAAACATTAATAATACAATATAATATGATATTATAAATGTTGGCAGAAAAAAAATTGTAATTTATAAAAGCCCCTTCCAACGAAAATTACTAGATTTATAGTCTTTCCACCTGTTAAAAAAAACTTTTACTCAAAGTTCAAAAATCTACTAGATCCACAATAGAATTCTGGTACAAAGAATGTTTAGGAAAATTCAAATATATTTTGTGTGGTTATTGATGATATTTTACTAAATCATAATCTTATTTAAGAGATATTGATACTATCCATCAAAATATAAAGCAACCGATCACATTACCAGAAGTATAAAAACTTAAAACTAGTCTTAGTAACTATTGTAACTGCCAGCTACTCTATACCGACATCTATACATGTGTACGCAATGGCATGAGCTCTTCATATCTCCCGTTTAATAGCTGTGTCAATTTTAATTACTGAGGATATTTCACATTTAATTTTTATTCAACTTATTATATTCAGAGGTGGTGAAACCAAAGGGGAGGGAGCATTGTCCCCCTGGTATATATTCACTCTCTTTAGATTAATGTAACTCCCCATTGATATTCTCTAGTATAAGGCCGAAAGATGTCCTTGAATCCAATTCCAATAGTTTCGATAAGCCTACAATTTTCTAAAATCTGTCACAGAAGGATTTCTTCAAACTGTTTATGGAAGTATTTAATTTTAAAAATAAATTCCATGCAAATACTACTCTAAATAGCATCTAGAAACATCCAATTTTAAATAATTTGCCGGGATAGTAAGAATTCAAATAACTTGTGGAGACATTCAATTTTTAAATAGTTTATTGGCGAGGACTACTATAAACAGCTCTAATGGGCTAAAAATTTTCAATCGGGGGAACGACAACTCCAAATACCTTATAGATTGATACCTTATACCTATCAAATACCTTATTTATACAGGCTTACTCAGATTTCCAGGTATAGAATTAAATAGGTCGCAGAGGGTGAAAAGACAAGTATTTCCACGTAATGACCTTAGGGTCGATGACTCCAAATAGTGGTGCTACGAGACATCAAAGTCATCACTGTATTCTCCTGGAAAGTAGGCAACAGATGCAGCAGTCAATATGCCTTTACACTCTCAATTTAGGCCCTTGTCAGGGCCAATCAACGCATCTTTGAAAGAATCAGCAATTCCTTATGGGTATCTGTCGTCAGTAAATTTAATGTCTGTTACAAGTCATAATTTACTTCACACTCTACTTGCTATATGTTAAAGATTTATGAGTTGCCTACCTACCAGGTGCATAAAACGCCAAGTTTGACGACGACTCGTAACACCGATATTTAACATCAATAGCCCCAAGCTCATCACGTGAAAACACTTGTCTTGTCACCCTCTACGACCTTTATACTTTTTTACCTGGATATCTGAGTAACCTTTAATATATATTTTTTAATTTCCAGGCAAGGATAACTCTAACTTCATGGGGTTTACACATTTCTAATGTTTTCTGGAGAGCACCATTTATAATAGTTTGCAAGGGCATATCATTTTCAAAAAATATATCTTTGAGGACCGTGAAACGTCATTCCAATAGATGAAAGTTGAATATGATAAATTTTTGTCAATATTTACTTTCTCGCTACCCGCCTCGGTGGCGTAGTTGGCTAAACGTGTTGAGCTCGACTGCTGAGGACGGGGAGATCGAGGTTCGAATCTCGGTCAGGTGAACTAAGGGTGGTTTATCCTAAATTGTTTTCCACTCTCCCTCCACGCAAATGCGGGTTCACTTCCTCTAATTTAACCTTCCCAATTCCTATTCCATTAGCGTAATTAGTACTCAAAGCGTATAACCCGAACGGGTAGTAAGAAGCGGTGCTAAATATTATTATTCTTACTATTACTTTCTCGCTATCTTACAGGTATAGACATTATTTTTATCTTCAAAAAAATCGAACTCAATATTTTGATGAATCTCGACGTTTCATGACCCTCCGAATTCGAAAAAGTTGTTTTTGAATTTTCTTCTGTCTATTTGTACCTCCAACTAGAGCCTAAACTATTTTACCGATCAGGCTAAGACTTGGTAGCTAGGGTTTCCATAGGGTTTTTCCCGAGGTTTTTTGGAATTGGATATATCTAAACCTAAAATTAAGAGTAGTTTACTGACAGGGTAAAAAAGAGAAAAAATCGATCTTTTCAAATTTGGTCTAACAATTTTGATTAAATTTAATTTCTAAACATTTATAAATATTACAAACAAAATGTCTACTCCCAATATTTCGTCAAAATGACTTTAAGGGCTCCGGTCGGCTGCGTAAATTATCATTATTTTATAATATATCCGAAACTATTTGAGATATGAAATTACTTATCATTACAAATATGTGAATCTATTTATATTACAAATATCTTTTTCGAAGTATAATTTTATAAAACCAATAACTTTAATTCTATATGCAAATATCAATATTTTTTAAATTTTCGAAAACAAAAGGTAAAGTATTGCGACCTTAAAAAAAATCTAACCTGAAATGTTGATGGATGTCAACGTCTCATGCCCCCTAAAAAATGTTCTTTGCAATGCCGTCTGTCTGTGTTTGTTTAAACTTAAAGTTAAGGATAGTTTAATAAAGGGTGAAAAGAGAACAAAATCGATTTTCTCAAAGTCGGCTGGCAAATGAATTAATACAATTTTTTTTGCTCTAGTTGTAAAGTCATACTACTTTAAGTCTTAACGCAATAATTCCCCAATGCCATAGAGTAATTAAATATAAGTAAGTCTCTCTAAAAGCTCATGTGGTTTTTCCTTAAACCTCTTAAGAGAAATGTTTGTACAACAATGATCTATCTATTTCAATTTAGAGTCAATGGTCAATATTTACACTTTTAATTGGTCAAAATTTACAAAAGAGGAATTTATTAGCAATTCGATGTAATGAAGATTTGCAACACCTAATAAAATGTCGAAAACTTTAAGCGGAGGTTGAAATTTTAATATGAAGTGTTTACCCTTGAGGACCCGATATTGATCTTTTTTATAGGTCGAAACATAAAAATGAGGACATTAATTCTTTGAAAATAAAATTACAAAATTTAAAATCGGGACTAAAAAAAGTTTTACATATGTTTAATGCACCTTATGCTTGGTTTTGCTAGTGTATATTATTTCGTTTCACATATAGGCTATTACGAGTTTTGGGTAAATATCTTCATTTTCAAACAATAGAGCGAGAAAGTTCGTACTGGGTTTCGTACAATTTATTGTTGTTCTGCAACAATTTCTATTATCTAAGAAGTTATTTGAGCTAGGACTGTTTATAAACGTTCACTTTGATAAATTATAGGCTTAAGGGTTTATTGCCGTGTTTATTATAGAATCGTCAAGGACAAATTGTTGATATTCTGAAAACTTGAACAAAGTTTGCATAGTCTTTAAATTGAAAAATGACACCTGGACACATGAATCGAATCCGGGACCTTTGACTTAGTAGGTCCCGGGCTTGATTCCCGTATCCAGGTGTCATTTTAAAATTTTCAGAATATGATATATAGATGAAGTAATCCTCACAAAAATCATATATAACAGCTTTGGTTATTTGATTCTTAAAATTTACAAACGTAGAGGTAGTGTGGTCCTATTTTAGACCCAATATGCTAAACTAATTATATTTCATTCAAAGTGTAGTCACATTATTATAATGATCAGATTACAAAGTAAACACACATCTTTTGTTATTTGTTTAGGATCTTTTAAATAGTTAAGCTCCTGAGACCACACTTAAGCCTATAGTAGACTCCGAACTACTTGTACGTAATCTGATTTCGTGAGGCGTAGAAACCGAGAGACTTAATTTTAAACCATTTATGTCACCAACGTTAATTACTCACCACGTTAAGACGAATGGCCTTAACTCTCTTAGAGGCTCCATGAATCATCGAACAATTAAATGAATAAAATATGACCCACTTCACTGGCCACATGGTCTAAGGCGTCACTCTCGCAATAGACTAAACTACCGATGACGGGGAGATCGTGGTTCGATCTCGAACGTTTGTACTGAGGGTGGTTTATCCTAAATCGTTTCATCCTTTCTGTCCACGCAAATGTGGGTGTATTTACATTAAGTGCAACCTTCCTAATCCCTGAAACCATTAGTATAGCTAGAACATGAGCGTATAACACGAATGGGTAGTAAAACGGGGTGATAGAATAAATTATAAGCTACTCTATAGTGTAATCAGTCAAGGGGGCTGTCTTTCAGTGCAATGTACATTAAATACACAGGCTATTAAGGTAAGATGGAAAGGAACCCGAGTCAAAGACACTATTCATGGAGTCTTTATATTTCTTTTGTCCAATATAAAAAAAAATCTTCAGTAGATACTTTAGCTTAATTTTATACACAAATTAATCTCAACAGATCTTGAATATCCGTCATGAACATCCAGGAAATTGATAACTTCTCTTTATTTAAAAAAGTTTAGTATCATATGCCGTCAATGATTATAACGGATATCCAAGAACTGTGATATTCATGTGTGTACACACTTAAACCAAACATATGTACTGAATAAATATTTTTTTAAAATTTTGTCTTGCAGATTTTTGTTATAAAACTGCAAATAATACTTGACTTGAATCGCGTTCCATTTCATATTGTCTTAGCAAACTAATTTGTGAGGTATAAGAGTATTTTGAAGAAAACACACCCTCATTAGTGCGTAGAAAGGATGGGGAATTGTCATCAAACGTAAATCCAAAACAAACGCATAGTGCATGAACCACTAATGAATGTGGGCATCTTCATGGCGGATGGAGCTATAAACAATCTGATTATTATGATGTTATTTCTGAACGTCTGATATTTTCATCAGCTCATGAGTGAGTGAAAGGCTGGCAGTCCCTCTGCAAGGCAGTCAGTTTAATGAAGCTAATTCCTATTCCCCCCCTTTTGTTAACAGCGGGGGTGGTCATCCTGCCAACTAATGTCACGGCGGGACATTCTCCTGATTGGTAGGGAAGTCCTGTTGACGGACCGGATGTACTTTACGTCAAATAACTATGCGGTGATGAAGGATTCAATTTGAGTGCGCCTAGGACAGGCCGGAAGAACCTTACGGGAATGTTAGAAAAACTGTATCTAAATTCAAGTTTTCATAGGTCAAGTAATTTTACCTGTGGCTGTCACTTTTTGGATATTATCAATACCTATAAAATATCATTAATTTAATAATTAGATTCAATTCAATTCAAGATCAATATTCGCCGTAAAAATTATGTTTGTATTTTTAAAGTCCTTTCCTATATAAATTGGACTGTAAACTAGAGGTTTTATTATATATTTAGGGTTGTAGGACGTTTGGTACAATCCCCCAGAAAAGTGAACAGTTTGGACCAATACATACATGATGTTAGGCATGTAAATATTAACGGGGCTGCCTAAGTTAACTAAAAATTGTATCGCAGACGTTCAGCTCTAACGCAATATTTAATAATAACCTAATATTTTCTCAATCCCGTCAAACGTCCTATGACCAACCTGATCCAAATGACCTGTTTATTTCAGATAGGATAATCCTTGATTGTTCCAAACGTTTTGCACCCAAATTTAGGGAATTTCTCAGCTATTTTTGAGATTATTATATATATATATATATATATGGCATTTATATAATTCTCATTGAGGTAAAATATTTAGATTAAAATGGAATATTCAATAAACCCCACTGATGGTACTTCCCTTAATCGCCTTTGGTACATAATACTTTATTTGATGTACACGTGCAATAGTGATCAATAATAATCACTTTGTGTTTATTAATAATAGCTCTTAATTTATTTAGGTAGTTCCAGATTGATCAAAAAATGACTTAAATGGACTATACTTCAATCAATTTAATTTGTTTACTCTAATGCGCAAATAAACCTTTAGATTTTTTTTATTATTTATATAGATTTATTATCTAGGAAATAAAAATAAAGTTAATTGGAAGAAGAATCACTCTTTATTAAGCACCCTCTCACATCAAATAAAATTGTGCTGTTAATTTAGTACCACGAAACCAAACCAAATACCAAAATTAATGGGTTAAATTTACTATCAAAGAAACAAAACTAAATAAACCTAATTATCACGCAAACCCTTAAACTAAATGAAAAATTACGTAAATTTAAGACGCAATTTCAAGCACGCTAAAGGTGAATTCACAAGTACACTGAAATTTTAAAGCAGTACAATGAGTCCACACCTTTTAGTGGTGCAGCTGTTCACACTCGGGAAAAGTTGGGAATCTCTATTTACCCATGATGCATTGAAACGTCAAACATAAAAAGTTAAATATTATACTCAGTGCAAGTTACTGTATTTAAAATAAAATTAGATTTTTTACTTCTGCCTGGATTTGATCGATAAACATCATGGCTTCCAATAAACTGTCGTTTTAAAATCATCACTTTTGAGATAGGCCATTTCAAGAATGTGCTGTGTTTATAAATAACGCATGTTTGAAAGTTTGCGCATGCGCTGAACAGGTCTTACTCGAGCAGTGCTGGCTACGTTGGCCACGCGGACTTCTTATGATTGGATTATAGCTGTCACGTGACCAAATATCATCACTGCTCTTGTTTTACAACTAAATTAACAGTGGCTTTCCTACCTAAAGGAATTTTTGTAATAAAACAAAAATAATTTAAATTTGTTATCAAAGAAACAAAACTAAATTACCGTAATTTATGTGCAAAACCATAAAATAACTGAAAAATACCTAAATTTAAGATCCAAATGTAAGTACGCTAATAATGGTTCTCTTACGTGACCACATGTTTCAACGAACAACAAAAGAGATAGTTTGTATTTACTTTCAAAGAAAAAAAATTAATAACTCTAATTTACAAGCAAAAACATAAAATTACTGAAAAAATACCTAAGTTTAAAAATAAAATAAAACACCAACAATGGTTATCTTACGTGGGGAACTGTCGAAATTAAGAGAAAAAATATAGTTTGGATTTTGTATCAAAGAAATACAACTAACGCACAATTTAACCGTAAAATTATTAAATATTTTGAAAAAATACCTAAATTTAAGAAGCAAAAGCTCTCTTACATTAAAGAAATGTTGCACTGAGAGCAAAATAACTAGTTTAAATTTACTATCAAAGAAACAAATCAAAATAAAATTAATTTACTCACAAAACTATTAAATAACTGAAAAAATACGTAAGCCGAAGACGCCAATATAAGCACACTGACAGTGGCTATTTTATGTAGAAGCATTGTTGCAATGAGTTTAAATTAGTACTGTGGGTACAATCTTCCTCAGGCAACCACAAATGTATTATCAAAGAAACAAAACAAAAATAAAATTAATGAAAGTGCAACACAATAAAATAACTGAAAAAAAACCCACCTAAATTTAAGAAAAAAATTAAGAACGTTAAAAGTGAATCTCTTACGTAGAAGAATTGTTGCAATGAACAACCAAATATATAGTTTAATGTTAATCTCAAGGAAACAAAAATAATAAACCATGTTTTCACTAAAAACCATAATTAGAAAAAGAACACCTAAACTTAAGACTCAAATGCCAGCACACTAAAAGTGGTTGATTTACGTTGCGGTACTGTTGCAATGAGCAATAAATGACAATTGAATTATGTATTGTAAGACTTGAGTCATTACATTTTATTATAAATTGTTGTATTTTAACTATAAATTTACACTGTGCAATATGCATCTTACTACCTGTTCAGATTATACGCATATATACTGATTAAGCTTATGAGTTAGGGATAGGAAAGGTTGAATTTAGAGGAAGTGTACCTACATTGGTGTAGAGGGAGAGTGGAAAACCATTTTGGAAAATAGACCTTCAGTACACCCGACCACGATTTGAAACCTGATCTCCCTGTTATCGGAAGGTTAATCTAACACGAAAGGTACGCCTTAGACCATGTGGTCATTGACACAGTTTTTTTCCATTAGTTAAGTGATATGCATGAATACAAACCTAAATTTATTTATGTAAATCAAAAATCAAATTGCAGGTGGCAGGCTATTCATGTGTACTTATTTATATGTTTATCAACATTAAAAAAAATGTTTTGCAACATTTATTAAATGTTTTGCTATGGGATTGGATTCGGTAACATAACACAGAAAAATATTCAGCATTGATTCGATTTGAAAGATTAACATAATAAGCCTGAAATTAACTGTTCTATTCGTACTCGACTTTCATTTCTTTTAGGCATGAAATTCGATTCTGATTCGATTTTAAACTGAAAATCATGGATTCGCACAGCCTTAATATAAAGAGAACGAACTATATATCATTGACAAATTTATAAGGTGAATAATATAAGATTATTCTTCCTAGTAGATTATATAGACTTGGTCTTTGGTTTATTAATATACGTTTATTTTCAATAAACCACTGTGTACTACTATTTATGTCATTTTATAAATCAATACAATCTGCAAATTTAATTGATAATTTTAAATAGTTTGAGATCATTCAAAAAGAGTAAATAAATAAATGAGCTTAAATATTTACCGATATCATCATTAAACATGTTAAAGAGAAGTGTAATTAAATTGGAACACTGGAGTGTACCACTAGGGGTTTGAAATGTGTTGAAGGTGTGTGATTATATTTTAATAGCATATTATATATTCTGTAAATAGCTTATAAATCAATTTGAAAATGATGTGCTAGGACAAATTTACAAAGTTTCAAGATAATAAACATGTTGACAATTCAAAAGCCCTACGTCTGTTCAAATAAATTACAACAACCTTACTTTGAATAAATAATAATAATAATAATAAGTATTTTATTTTTATATGATTTATTTAAAAATATTAATAGTGCTCTAGTAAAATATAGTAATAAAAATAATATTCAATTATTTAAAAAAGCAAATTATTACTTGCACAAAAGTATTAGTACATTTACAAAAACAAACAAATTGATTGCATGCATGATCCATTTATTATGAATTAAAATAATATGATAAAGAAATATGTTTAATTTTCAATAATATATTTATATCAGGGAAACATAAAACTGTTTGCTAGCGATAAACCGGTTTGAAAATTTAACTATTACTGTTCAATACTCTCACAAATTCTGCTAACTCACACAAATTACATATAGTCCCCATTTGTAAGCGCTAAATGTAAAATTATGAATTATTTTGATGTCATATATATATATATATATTATGAACTTAGTTTGTTATACTGATACCCGCCTCGGTGGCGTAGTTAGCTAACGCGCTAGTCATGTTAAACTCGACTGCTGAGGACGGGGAGATCGTGGTTCGAATCTCGGTCGGGTGAACTGGGGATGGCTTTTCCTAAATGATTTTCCACTCTCCCTCCACACTAATGCGGGTTCACTTCCTACAATTCAACCTTCCCAATTCCTAATCCATTAGCGTAATTAGTAATTAAAGCTTATAACCCGAACGCGTAGTAAGACGCGGTGCTAAATAATAATAATAATAATAATAATAATAATAATGTTATATTTATGTGTATCAGTGACGTGTCATGCAGTGTTACCAGGGTAAGCAGAACTAGTTTAAACTGCATCATAGCTTGGTTGGTCGAGTATTAATGGAAATATATTTTCCATGTGGGGTGCGAAAGACAGAGCCCATGTATGGTTTCAAAAATGGAAACCAAGTAAGTGAGAACATATCACTGGTACTGTCGTGTCCTGATTATCTTGGAAACTAACCACAACACGATTTTTTAGCACCACGTATTACTACCCGTTCGAGTTACATGCCCATGCACTAATTACATCAATGTGTTAGACATTAGGAGTGTTTAATCTAGAGGAAGTGCACCCACATTTGAGTGGAAAACCTTTTAAGAAAAGCCCCCCCCCCCTATTACACCCGATTGGGATTGAGCCCCGTTCTCCCAGTCTTCAGCAGTCTAGATTGCGATAGAAGCATTTTAGACCATGTGGCCATCGAAGTGGGTGATACGAAGATTTGTATGCATATTTTATTAATAACTTTATTCATAAAATAACTACAGCCAAAACTCTCATTTTGAGGGATGTTTAAAAAAATTTCTAACTGTTGACTTAAAGATAGAAATTTTTTGGTACTAGCGTTAGATTTAATAAGTAGAAAAGTTATGAGTTTAACTGTTGATTTTGACTGTTTGATTTTCCAAAAGGAAATGTAATAATTTCATCTCAAGCTATAGTGGAAATCAATAATGTAATAGAAATATAATTAGATTTCTTCAAATAAAACTCTGTTGAGGGTAAAAAGAAATGTGGGTTTGAGAAACAAAAAAACTGAAAAAGAGGAAATTATGAAGATTAATTATTTTTCCCTTGTGAAATCAAATCGAATAAATTAAAAAGTTTTGTTTTGTTTTCCAACGGATAGGAACTAAAATGTATTTAAATCTGCACCAGATGTTTGTAAGTTTCGGGGAATTTAATTGTTATTTTGTTAATAAAGCAAGGGACTTGTAGAGAGCAGTAAATTTGGCCTTCTGGAAAGTCCGCCTGATTTTGTCTAGGTCTGGAGCATAATCCAAACGGGCCAGACCAGATTTCACAAACTTGCGGACCACGGGCCGCATCCAGCCCACGAAAAGTAATTAATCTGACCGGCCAGTTTGTCTGCAACACTTTTAAATTTACTTTAACGCCCGTAATCCTATACACAATCAAATATAATACGGTAGTATTTGTTGTTTCAAAACGAGACTTCAGTGAACAATTTAATGTTTTGCTGAGTGCTACTATCATCGCTTTTTGGTGGTCCGTATTTTATTTTTTTCAGGACGAAAGGAAGTAATAACTGTATTATTTTAATTATTTGAATAAAAATTCAAAGATTTAAGTATTTAATGAAATAGAAAAATATAGCATTGTATGGATATCTTTTAAGTATATTTTGTTATTTAAATTATAGTCATACTAAAATTTTAATATAAAATAGCTAGTATAGACCTACATAGGTGGACGCTCAAAATAAACGTCAGGCTCTTCTGATCTGGTTAACGGTGTCTGGGAGGTCAGGGTTCAATTCCATCCAGATGTATTGAGAGTAATTTTTCTAAATATATTTTTATGCTACCTCCACTGAAATGCGGCTACATTTTTGTAAACTATACCGTATTCATACACATTATCCTCTTAGAGCAGTGGTTCGCAATTACCTATCAGTCAAGGATCCTCCCTTTTTATAATCATTAGAATCTAAACTATTCTAGGTATAGAAAATAGCAACCACCCACATTAATATTTCATGTTGGTGACCTGGTGGTCTAGGGGTAAGGTGTCAGACTTCTGTGCTGGCGGCCGGGGTTCAATCCTCGGTCCCGGCAAAGATTTATCTGATTACCAAACCCTTCCTTCACCTCTGACAAGACATCTTGTGAATGTGGGGAATGCCAGGCCTCCACCGTGGTTCGGATTCCACGTTAAACTGTAGGTCCTCCATTTCATCTCACAATCACCCTACCATTACACATTAGCGTAAGTGCGTATAACCCGAATGGGTAGTAAGACGCGGTGCTAATAATAATAATTCATGTTAGAAAAACTTCAAAACTGGGAATTTAGCACTGTAAATCCAATTCAAATGTGTTTTTACATACTTTTATTTTTACACTAACTCAAGTTATAATAATGAATGTAATAGTAATAGTTAACACAAAAAATGTTATTTAGGTGTACGTGAAAATGTAATAATTTGTAAAAGTTCAAATTTATTTATTTGGGTCTAGTATTAGTGAGATAAGTGATACCTCTTCTATTTCCTTTCACTTCTTGAATAATTATTATTTTCACTTTTTATTTTGTTAAATTTTGCCGGTTCTTGTGAACCCCCTAAGAACAGCTCGCGGACGACCTTTTGGGAACCATTGCTCTAGAGTATTTAAAATGTGTATAGTCTATACAATTTGTAACATGCGACGCAAAAAGAAACTAGGCAAACATGTTTCTAATCTCAGCACGCTCCTGGCTTGTGAATCTGTATTTCAACTAACTTGAGTCAAAGACCACTTGGCTGGATATTCTAGGATTCCGCTGACAAGAAACTTTTAGAACTAAAGAAACATTTTATTTTGTGGTCAACATTGAAATTATTTTACTAGGTTTAGTTAAAGATCCTATATTATCGTAAATAAATATTTGAAATTTCGTCATAAAAATTTTCAAAGAAACATAAATTTCTTCGTAAAATGGTTTTATAACAATTGTAATAATCAAGAAAAACACTTTTTTTACCCATTATATTTTTTACGAATATAATATAAAATCAAGCCATAAATGAAAACTGATAAGATATTCTAACTCACAATAACAAATATAGATACAATGAAATCACAAAGGAAGTTATAAGCTCCAAGGCTTGTAAAAATCACAAACAACCAACGATAAGAATACCAAAAAACACAGAAATATTAATTCTATGTATCGATTTATTTTTTTGTCTGAAAGCGAATAAAAATACCAACGTCCAATTTAATAATCCATTGAATAAGAGAGTTTATGATTACTTTTAAACTATAAAAATAAATACATAATATTTTTTGGAATGGAATACAATAAACTATTGAGTTTTTAGGTATATTTTTTCAAGTCTATATAGAAGAGAATAAAATTACGATCGGCCGTTGCGAGTCCACTGTTTGTATATCGAATAGTCTTTGATATTTGTTGGCATCGATGGTAAAGCCTGCGTAGATTTGACCTTGAAAGCTACTGCATTAATTTTACGGCAATCAACGTGGCTGCTAATGTCATTGCGTGTTTAGGTGACTAGCCCTTTTCATTTGGCATGAAAATGCAGAGCCATGGGAATAAACGGCTATCTTCAAGAATTTTTATTGTTTTGAAATTTTATTTTCAGAAATGGTTTGTTCAAAAATCGAAGCATGTTGATTAATTCATACCTTTTATATTTACACCTCTTCTTTAGTTTTAACAGTGATCAAATATTAATAATTTTGACATTTTTCAGTAGAAAACTGCCGGTTGCATAGCAAAAATTAATAAAATATAACACCTAATAAACATTGATACATTATATTAGAAGAGGTGTTGAAAATATTACTATAAAAATTTCACTCTTTCTCGAGAAAACTAATATTTCCAAACGTATGATTTTTCCGCAAGATCTGGCCTGTAGCTAGCGACATCTACTATTTCCGTGATCCATCTGTTCTTGTTGGCGTGGAAGGATACTTTGGTCGGTTGTGTAGCCACGCCATGCCTTTCACTATCCCACCCACCAGCCCACAAAATAGGTTTTAGACTTGCACTCGACAGGGCCAAGGGCCTTAACGAACAGTTGGAATGTGGACTAAAAAACATGAATTTAGTTTTAAAATACGAATAATAAAAGATCCGTGGAAAAAAACTTCGATTTCACGTATAAATACATTTATCGTTTTAATACGTGAGCTCTAAAACACGTAGTAATGATTTATTTGCACATGAAACAAGTTTTAGTACTTTCGAAATGGATTTTTCAAACATTCCATGAAAACACTTTGTGAAACGTTGGTGTCCCTGGGTATAGTATAAGTGATACTTAATAGGAATCTATGCGATGCATAAAAGTGACAGCTGAAGAACATATTACTTGACGTATATATAAACGAAAATAGTTTTGGTACATTTTTTAACTGTAAAAATAGTTTATTTTTATATAAATCAGAATGTAATCTCATATGTTTTATATATATCCCCTCATCATCTCTGCAGGAAAATTAGGGATAGATAGATAGATACCCCTACACTTAAACTTAACCTTCTTCGTGTCAGATAGTCATCACAAGTTCACTCGACAAAAATATTTAAAAGAGATACACTTGTTTACTTAACATTTATGAAACGTTAATTTATTTATCAATATAGTAATTAGAAGGGTGATGATCTTCTAAATACATATATATTCACAGTAAAATTAAACGATTAGTAAAAAGTTTAATATTGAATGGTAAAAAAAAAAAGGCTTCAATATATCATACTGATAGTTTTAATTAATTATGAAGGTGGCCTGGTGGTCTAGGGGTAAGGTGTCAGACTTCTGTGCTGGCGGCCGGGGTTCAATCCTCGGTCCCGGCAAAGATTTATCTGATTACCAAATCCTTCCTTCACCTCTGACAAGACATCTTGTGAATGTGGGGAATGCCAGGCCTCCACCGTGGTTCGGATTCCACGTTAAACTGTAGGTCCTCCATTTCATCTCACAATCACCCTACCATTACACATTAGCGTAAGTACGTATAACCCGAATGGGTAGTAAGACGCGGTGCTAATAATAATAATAATTAATTATGTATCTATAGCACATTTAATAATAGTTTGGTTTATGCTGTTGTTGAGAGTTCAAATTAATTCATTTAAAAAACACATACGCCAACATTGCTGAATTGATCAAATTTGTTTAGTAGAATATTTAACACTAGATTTATTAGTGAATTAATACCCGCATCAATGAACGCATGATTTAACGTGACACCCTCACTTCAGACTGATTTTATGGTGACGGGAAATTTTGGGTTCGAATCTGGCTCAAACGTACTAAGGGTGGCTTTCCCTAAATCGTTTCCCATTTTCTCTTCACAAAAATGGGGCTACATTTCCTCTAAATTATAACTTTCTTACCCTTACTTAGCTTCACCTTCCTACCTTTTAGTGTAACTATACGGATTGGCTGAGTGGGTAATAAGACACAGTAAAAGAAATGTGTAAAGGGTATGAATGAGAAATGTATTTTAGAGGAAGTGTTCCCGCAATTATGTGGATGGGGATAAAATCTCAATGATAAATCATTTGTGCTGGAAAACAAATTCCCACTGCAACCAGTTAAGATAAAAAAAACCTCTGTCTACACTTCCCCATCAATCCAGTTTATGGTGAGCCAGACGCCTTAGACCACGTGACTGATGATATGGGTGTTTTGATGATAAAATTAATACTCATTGATATATGTATAATATCCTTTTACTAAAATACTGGAGAGATAAATATGAAGAAAGAAAGAATAATACGTTATTATACATAGATGCTATATTTAGAATTAGTATTTTGGTAGGCTATTTAGTATTGAGGAATAATTTTTTCCAGCCGCTTCTTACTAAACGTCAGATTTGTAAGAACTTTAACTATTCTAATGGAGTTGAGGTAATAAATGTATAATTGAGGTGAAACGCACACTCATTTGTTTAAAGGCAAAGTAGGAAACAAATAAGGTAAAATAACAATTCCAGAACAACCAGCCGAGATTTTAGCCCCAACTTCCCTATCAGTAGTGAACCATATTATATAAACCTGACATTTGGTCCATGGGACCACCGATACGAGTAACATAATCGAAATCCTCTCCACCCCATCTTTTGAATTCCTTAATACTTGTCTTATTTGAAATTCCTTAGTTTAATATTTTTAATTTAATAAAGACTGATCAAATGTCTTGTGTACTCAAAAAGTATGAATCAGATAGTTATGTTGATTTTCTCGTTTTTTAATTTTATTGAATCTGTTTCTTCATTATTCTTTTCAAACTTGACTTAAACAGAAACTTTGCTTAAGCTAAATAAATAATATTCTTACTGTTCTCGTTGGGTAGAGTCACATATCTTAATTTTAAGATTGCAGCAAAGCTGATATTACCTTATGGCTACAATAGTTTTCATTGATTAGTGATCAAGATTGATATTTATTTAAATTGATCTTAAAAGCTTAACCTTTCTATTCAATACTCATGACATTCACAATATTCAATATATATATATATATATATTGAATATTGTGAATGTCATGAGTATTGAATATATATATATATATATATATATATATATATTATATATATACACACTCACATATAAAACGAGAGTTAACTATGGGAAAAATCATGTCAATAAATTTACATTCACATTTATATATTTAAATAATGAATAGAAATATTTTGTTCACAATAAGAGTTATATATAAATGTATATATATATATATATAATTATATAATGAACAAAACATGCTTAACTTCGTTTAATCCAATGAATTGAAATACGACTGTATCCACCTCCCATACTTTATCAATTATTTTGAGCCGAGTGCCCTGGAAGTAAAAATTTATTTTTAGAAGAACTTGACAAACCTAGTAATCCGATGACCAACTTATTATTTTCATAATTAAAAAGGTAGTAGTAATCTTCTTGTGGGCTTAATATATTTTGCTACGTGCTTGTGAAGGAACGCCACTTATTAAAAGACGCTTAATTTTTTAATTTATATTTTAAAATATTTTTGGAGAGAGGATAATAGTATGAAGACCTTAGCTAAAAGTGTTCAGACACTTCATTTCGCGTCTATAGATTTATAATTTTGCTATTATTTTTCCTTAATGCTATTACAATGTTTATAAAACATTTAACAACTGAATAATAATAACAACAATATTGATTTCAATTTTCTTAATAATAATAATAATAATAAATACGCACAATACATACCTAATCACGCCGTTCCCTTACGGGGTAGGCAAGAAACTGTGCTTATAGCTCAAAAAACCAGTACGTACTTAATTCATCCTCACTAACTTCCTCCCACACTTCCCCATCATAGAATACTCCCTTCCCTTTAATAACATCCATACACCAAGTTATGCATGCTCTTTAATTCTTAAAACTTTTACTGTTTCTCTTTTTCACACATTCGTCTACAACATTTAGTCACGTCTTATATGTCCTATCTCTTCCTTTTATTCCACATGAAACATAAATAAATTTCATGTTAACTTTAACAGGATTTATGAATTTGAGTGAAGGACCTACTGAAGTGTAACTTGGTTCCACTTTCTTAAATAAGGGAACAATAAATAATGTGTGTTTTAGTATCTACGATCCTTTAAAACTTGTACTAAAGAATAGGGTAAATTGTAAAAGATCTCCTCAAATAATGTTTAAATACTTTTAAGTGATAGTGAAAGTGAAAATTTCCGATTTATTTCTAAGAAAGGAAAAGGGAAATTGTCAAAGGGGAGATGGTGAGGGCTGCAAGAAACCCTCACAGCAACCATCGGAAAAACACCTGTGATAACACCATCATCACAGAGTGGACGTATGATACACTCTCGCGCAATCAGAGAGTTGTAGATGAACTTGTAACTCCAACTCAACTTACATGATTTATATTAAATCTCAGTCTTTTATAAACAAAAATAGTGTGAAATAAATTAGTCCCATGTTATCTCCTCCTTTTTGTTACTTAACACGTAGGCCTAGAATCTGTCAGGATGTGCTTTGGCTAGGGTGAGAGGGAAGGTGAATGTTTATTCTTGTCTGGGATCGTGATTGATCTTAGACTTGGTTTTTTAAAAAAGGTTTATTAGTACTACTATGGCTAAATAAATGTGATGTTAAAAGCGTTATTAGAATGGTAGAACTTAGAGAATACTCGAAAGCTTGTGACAAAACGACGTGTTGCTAGGAATACCCAATGGTCTGTTTGACTCCTAGATGATCCCTCCTAAACAGTCCCCAAACCCCGGTACCCTGGACTCAAGTGGTAGCCCTCAAAACAAGTATTGATGAACCAGCGTCCTAGCCCGTGTAGTACCGAATTGGGCAGAGTGACCCCTAGACTTCAGTGTTGTTTAGTCAGCCGCGAAGACTGAATCTCCTTTATTTTACCCTGTTCCCTGGCCTGGTTTCTGATTAAGGAATGTTAACAATGTTTTGTGGTCAGCTCCTGTATTCTATGTGCTTATAGGATAACAAAAACAATCCCGCAATGATCGTTTTGTCATTCACAACATACAATATTACACAAATACGCCTTCCAATTTAGGCCGTGCAGTTACACCTAAATAAGAATTTGTGATATTTAATTTATGCTATCATTCATTTAAACCAAACCCAGTATAATAATTGGTAGGGAGCATGTAACTACCTGGAACTCGAACACAATATGTTTAAATATTTAGATCTATCACCGGAATATAACTGACGCACGTAAGTCCAAGGCGCTCAGGCCGTAGGACTGGAAATTAGAATTTGTTGCTCTTGCACTATGTAATTATCAGGAACAACTTCTAATTTACATTTCTAAAACCTAATTATGGCTAAAAACCGAAACATGTAGTCGTCCAAGACCATCTCATAAAATAAGGAGATGGGACCCACATATTAAACTTAGATAAGGAATGTTTAAATTTTATTATAAATCAACATCATGTTACATACTCAATTAAATATTTAACATCTTTAAAACTTACTAAAATTAATCAACTTAATTGTTAACATTTTTGTAAAATACTTACTTGTAATAATTGTTCTGGATCTACATATGCAATTGTGTGTTAAATAACTTAAAATTTCATAATATGTTCATTAATCCTAGTTTGTTATTAACGATCATTTCTACATCATACATTTTAAAGTGTCATATTTTATCAATTATAGCTGTCATCTTTTATCAATTTCTATCCTTATAATTTTTTCGTTCATATAATTTGTACTTTAACTTCATTAGTTAAACACATTCCATTTGACAACCTTAGTAACCTTTCAATTTCAATATATCCATCATGTTATCATCTTTCAAATCCTACTATATATCTGTAACTATAGGTTAGTTGTCATTTACAAGTACTATTTTATATAAGATTTTATAATCACATATTGTTTTCTAATCAAATTTCTACAGTCTTTTTATCTCATTTATCCACAGTAAATGTGATATTTGTTACCATTTATTAACCCACTTAACCTTATATAGATATACTAGACCTACTTTGGCGCAATCATGTTTTCATGTATATATCAAGTTACTTTTGAATTTAACATTAAGTTTATTTCCTTAGATTTGTAATAATAATAATAATTAATAATTATAATAATAGGTTATATTTTGGTTTTAAACTTTGATATATTCTGATGTCAGGTCTATTAATAAGGCTGATTTTCTTATTTGCAAAAATTAATCCATAGCTATTTTGTATCCGTTGTCATTATTATTATTTACAATGGTTCGTAAAAAAAGTTATATGTAGACTCATTAAAAATAATGAGAACAAAAAATGGATATGTTGAAAATTATAAACTATTTATATGTTAAATATACTCATTTTATTGCATTAATAATATTTTTTGTTAACTTATTTAACCATAAAACAACTTACTAGAAGCATAAATTGTTTTCTGTTCTCAAGCTAAGAATAGTTGAGATAGAACCAAACCATAACCAGGAAAAGCTCAGAACTGTCAGAAAAAAAAGTCAAGGAGTTAAAAAAAGCTACTGAAATTAAAAAAAAAATGAATTCTTTTAAAATCACAAAGTAGTCTCGTGGAAAATATATATTTACAATTTATATAATTTTTCTAAGAACATAATATTTTGGTCTTTACTTGTGTAGAAAATAGCTAAAATAGCTTAACTTTTACATTTACGGCTTTGCTTACAAAATAATAGCAAATTTTTTTTTTTTTTTAAATATGGGAAACCTGGAAGAAGTAAGGAATTTCAAAACTTACTATGCTGGTTATAAGATATTTACTCATCTCAATAGAAAGGTAACCATTTGATATTAAATATAATCAATGAATCCTATACAAATATTGTAATGTTGATGTCTATATAAATGGTTTATAGTAAATATATACATTTTGGCCATCCTTTCAACCAGCTTTAGCTTTATCGCTGTTAAAAAAATCATAAATTCCGATTATGCACGAAGACATAAGACGTTATTTGCCCCGGTAGGGACTATAAAGAACTCTAGACAATATGGAGGGGGTTGACGGGAGTTAGGGGGAGTGATAAAATGCGTGTGGAAAGGGAGGTTTAACAAGGAAGTAAAGAGGAACCCGCATATGAAACTTGGGATTCTCATTGTCAAGTTCCAAGACGAGTTTTTCGGAGCAGAAAGTTTCAGGTACCATTAGTTTTAGGGAAATATTAAAGGGTGAACAAGTTTGATTGCAGATAACTTGGAAGTAGAACGGACATAAAAAATAAGTTTCCCTGATCTAATTTAATACCTATAGAATAGCTAATAAACCTAAACAAAAATTTTGTTTTAATTGAATATGGGTTGCCTTTTTACTATGTTGCGAGTATATTTTTAGCTAGTCCCCATAACCTAATTTTGAGAGAGTTGTGAGAAAGTTCAGTTAAAGGCCAAGGGGGACTTAGTTTAATCCTTGTTGGGGGCTCAAATAGTTTATTTACTTGAGAGTTTGTCCCGGCGCTTAGGTAATAAGCCAGGTATAACAGTTTATAGACCGTAGTTTTAGTGTCAATGCTACCAATAAGTTAAGATAGTTTTAAAGCCATGTGTGTGCTTGTATATAGGATGTAATGTAACATGTAGGACCAACTTCAGCAGTGGACACGAGATACTAAAACTATTAGAAAAAGTCGGTTTATTTATATAAATATGTGTGTGTGTGTGTGTGCCGCCTTAGATCAATTTGTAACGTGTCTGTATACTAAGCTAAGGTTCCCAGCTTCGATTCCCGGCATGGCCGAAAATGTATCATTTATGATTATATGGGTCTACTCTTTCACATTGATAAATAAATGGCCGTTTACAGAATGTTGTGCCTATTCTAGTCTTAAATTATATTATAAGGTATAGTACATGAAGCTACGACAGACCTAGCTAGCTGGTAGTGGAAAATATATGGCTTGAATAGAAAAAAACTGACCTAGGCTACAGGCTGGAAATAGTAATGGATCTAAAGTATATGAATATGTGTCCCATTTGACCCTGTTTCCAATTTATAGTCATGTTTGTACTCCAGAATTATGGAGCTGCCTCACATTATAACAAGTGCTCAAAATTGCCATTTTCGTCTTGGAACAAGCCCGCAGTCATCGTGTCATAGAATGCCGAACTCTTTCAAAAATACCAGATGTTTTTCAGTTTTATTGGTGGCCTTATTGTATACGTTGAAAAAGTATTTCAATTCTGAAAATGTCCGTTGAGTAAACATGTATGCATATATATATATATATATATATATATATATATATATATATATATATATATATATATATATATATACATATATATATATATATATATATATATATATAT
>CABFVZ010000264.1:329252-364977 GCA_902151445.1 Timema monikensis | reverse complement strand
ATATATATATATATATATATATATATATATATATATATATATATATATATATATGCATACATAGCTATAGACATGTATGCATATATATATGCATACATGTCTATAGCTATAATCTATTGTAAGTAGCAGTTAGAGATAAAATTTCTTTACGTATAAATACTCTATAGTTAATTTTTCAATAACTTTTCTTACTATCAAAAATATATCATTCTCATCTAAATCGGAATGTTTGTATGTTTTTAATATTTGTATAGTGCAAGGGCTTCTATCTTTTTTGCGACCAACACATTCAAGAATCAGAACAGTGTGGGGAGCAACAACTTGTTTTAAATGGAAATTGGTGACCTGGCGGTCTAGGGGTAAGGTGTCAGACTTCTATGCTGGCGGCCGGGGTTCGATCCTCGGTACCGGCAAAGATTTATCTGATTGCCAAACCCTTCCTTCACCTCTGGCAAGACATCTTGTGAATGTGGGGAATGCCAGGCCACCACCGTGGTTCGGATTCCACGTTAAACTGTAGGTCCTTCATTTCATCTCACAATCACCCTACCATCACACATTAGCGTAAGTGCGTATAACCCGAACGGGTAGTAAGACGCGGTGCTAATAATAATAATAAATGGAAATTTGTGTTCAGACATCAAAATAAAATTTAAAAATCAAACATATATTTTAATTTAAAGTTAGATAAAATAAATGGTAAGGATCTACGCATGGACTTTCTCGCTTCATTATCTAAAAATAGAGATATTTACTCAAAACTCGTAATATATGTGAAATGAAATAATACACACTAACAAATTTAAGCACAAATTGAGCTATACTAGCGTAAAACTTTTTTGACTCCCGGTTTTAAATTTTATAATTTTATTTTTAAATAATTAATGTCCTCGTTTGTATATTTGGACTAATAAAAAATATCAATATTGGGTCCACAATGGTTAAAATCTTCGTATTCAAATTTCGACTTCCAGTTTACTTGGGGCTTTACATCTTCAGTTCATAGAATTGCTATTTAATTCCTTATTTATTCATTTTGACCAATAAAAAAGATAAATATTGACTCTAAATTGATAGAGATAGTTTACTGCTATACAAACATTTCCTCTAGGAGCTTAAAGAAAAAATAACATCAACTTTTTGAGAGACTAACTTAATTACTTAGTATTCTGAAAATTGAAAAATGACACCTGGAAGTGGGAATCGAACCCGGAACCTTTGACTCGTTACGCCAATGTTCTACCCACTAAGCTATCCAGGAATCGTCCCATACGCAGGGTCATTCTTCACTAATATTTTAAGGCAGAGTCTATGATGGACGTGCGGAAATCATCGGCTACTAATGCGTGATTTCTTTTATTAAGATCACGAGCTATCAGATAACGCAGCCACCTTCAACTCGGAGTTGGCTTCATGCTCCCACTTGTACAATAATAAAATAAATCACATATTACGAATTTTAATCAAAATCGTTAAAGCCGATTTTGAGTATATCGATTTATTCTCTTTTTGCCCTTTAGTAAACTACTCTTAATTTTAGGATTAGACAAACACACAGACAGGAGGCATTACATAAACCACTTTTTAAGGTTGGGAGGGGGTGGGGGTGGAAGGGCCATGAAACGTCGACATCCACCAACATCTTGGGTTAGTTTTTTTTACGGTCGCAATACCTTACCTTTAGTATTGAAAAAATTAGAAAATATATATATTTTCGTATAACTTGAGAATGATTGGTTTTATAAAAATATGTTTAAAATAAAAGATTGTTATGATAAATCGATCTACATATTTGCAATGATAAGTAATTTCATATCTCAAGATTGAACAATGCTTAGATATGACACTTAATCAAAACCGTTAAAACCGATTTTTTAAAAAAGATTTTCTCTTTTAGCCCTGAAGGAAACTATCCTTAATTTTAGAGTTAGATATCCATTTCCAAAAAACCCTTGGCCTTTGTCTGTGCCCTTGGCCCAACCCTATTAAAACTCTAGATACCAAGTTTTAGCCCGATTGGTAAAATAGTTTAGGCTCTACTCCAGGGTACAAACAGACGGAATTGCAAGAAACACTTTTTCGGATTCGGAGTGTCATGAAACGATATCGAGATCCATCAAAAACTAGAGTTCAATTTTTTTGACGATCACAATACGTTCTATATCTGTAAGATAGAGATAAAGTAAAAAAAAGTAATATTATTTTTAAAATGTATTAATTCAATTATTTGAGAGTTCTACTCAGCCTCAATGGGAAAAAGATTTAGATCTTTCCATACATTCGTTCACACGAGACGGCCTGCCATATAGAACATGGCATAGGAAGTATAATCCAACAAAATAAAATAATAAACTAGCTTGTACTACTAGCTTGATGGAACTATGAGCTAACGCCGGGGATACATTAAAAAAAAAAGAACATACCTTCTATATTTGCTCTTTATTACAGATATGTATTAACTACTACTTTTTACCCTTCGCGGCTTCGCCCGCAGTAATTGATAAACATCTTTTAATCTTTTCGACATTTTTCATGTAAGTGCTGATGATTTATTATTCATCCTAAATTTTTAAGAAAAAAGTTAAGGAGGTTTTTAAAATAAATATAAGTAGTTTCACACGATTGATCTAAAACATTAAGTATGTATTGTATTGTATTGTATTGTATTGTATTGTATTGTATTGTACATCTCATTACACTTCGATCAGCCATCAAATTGATATTAGTAATTAACGTTTTAAATTTAATGTAATCTGTTGCCATTCATTTGATCAACCACGGTGTTAAGGGGGTCCATCGTGGTTTTTATTATTATGTCCATGGTTGAAATCCACGCAATGTTATAATATATTTGTTTCATACGCCTTCGTTAGAACGAAGTTAATTAGTACGTATCCGCCTTATACTCCCAACATTGTAAACCCGATATTATCACAGAGAGAGCTGCAGGTATTATGGAGAAACGCTTTATCTTCGATCTTTCTCTCTCTGTTGCCAAATCTCCTCGCTTTCAGTTAGGTTGGAGGCTGGCGTGCTGGGGTAAGAATGAGCTATTGACATCCTCAACTAATCAGTGTTGCCGAACTTGTCTTATATTTGAGGTAATATTGACCACACGAAAACAAGAGAATTACAATGTTGTTTAACAGTAGTAGCCATTTTCATGTACCCTCAACTTTCACTAAAAGATAACAAGCTACTTCTTTTTCTTCCAGGCCTCCACCGTGGTTCGGATTCCACGTTAAACTGTAGGTCCTTCATTTCATCTCACAATCTACCCTACCATTACACATTAGCGTAAGTGCGTATAACCCGAATGGGTAGTAAGACGCGGTGCTAATAATAATAATAATAATAATTTTTCTTCCATTATGGTAGACATAGCCATAATGTAATCAGTCAAGATTGTATTGCTATATTTAAGAGTATACTGAGTGAACTGTAAATATAATTTTGTGAAATAGTTTGCATTTAATCATTTACATTTAGATAGCGTACTATTTAAATAATTTACTAATTGCGAATATTTTATTTTCCTATTTATTTGCTCATTTTAAAGTGCTTTAGGCATAATCACCCAACTTTAAGATCTATAAAAGATCATTAATACTCGACTCACAACAACAATTTTAATTCTTCTCAGAGTATATTTTAAGAATACCAGAATACATGAATCATAATTTCAAGTACTCTAAACTACCTTGGACTGACAATGACGGGTAGATCAGGGTTTGAATCTAGATCGGGTGTAATGAGTTTGTTTTTTACTAAATGGCTTTTCACACTTTGTAGGCAAATGCTGCTACATTTCCTCTAAATTAAAACTTATTCATCCGTTACACATTAGCGTAATAATTTCATATACGTATAATCCCAATGGCTAGTGAAACATTGTGACAAACACAACGTATTATGAGGAAACCAAAAATTATTATATCAGATACAGTATGTCATTAAAACAAAATAAATTTATTCTTTGAATAAAATTACGAGATGGAGTGTCTAAAATAATTAATTATTTTACCAAACTCATTCTGTAATGTATACTACATTCGTTAATGTCAGTATGTGTTTCTTCAGACAGACGTCTTCATAAATAATCTCAATGTTGCACAAGAAGATTAATTTGGAAAGTTTGATACAAATTTGTAAAAATGGGCAACATGATTGTGATAGTGTTGTTATATGCAGATGATGCCGTATTAATGCCTGAAAATTAAAATACTTTCAGAATATATTAACTCGTTTGGATGTGGGGACAGGTAGAATGTATCTTCGAATAAATGTCTCCAACACTAAGGTGATAATTTTTGATTAGGGTGGATCAGGAAATGTTTGCCAAATAAATGGAAAACTTTCAGAACAACTGAATGAATTTGGATAAATGGGCAGAATCTTTTGTAAAAATGGAATTTTATATAGTGAAATCGACAGATTTGTGAATGATTCTCAGAGCGTAGTTGGATGTATGTGGAATATTGCAAAGACTGAAGTAGTATCAAAAGAGGACAGTATATAAGAGTGTGTTGACGCCAACATTATTTTATGGATGTGAAGCGTTGATTTCTCAGAAGAAACACAAGAGCAAGGTAAATGCAGCCGGTGGTGGAAAATATATGGCTTGAATAAAAATCTGATCCGGATCATAGGCTGAAAACAATAATGGATGTAGCAAGGTGAATGCTGTTGGAATGAGATATCTAAGAAATGTATGTGGAAAAACTCGTACGAACAGCGTTAGTAATGAATGGATGCTGAAGGAATGTGGTTTGAAAGAGAATCTAATAGGTCAATGGGAAAGAAGCGTCTTACGTTTGTTTGGGCATGTCCAGAGGATGAGTATTGAACGAATAACGAAGCAAATATATCTAAAAGTAGAGCGTGTGGATCAAAATGAAGGGGTAGACCATGTAAGATGTGGCTAAATGTTGTAGACAAATGTGTGAAAAGGAGAAACATTATGATTGAAAAATCATGTATGACTCGCTGTATGGATATTGTTGAAGCTAAGGGAATATGCAAGGTTAATCAAGTGTGGAGAAATTTAGTGAAGATGGATTAATCACGGATTTTTTTTTAGCCATATGCACAATTTCTGTCCTACCGCATAAGGGAACACCGTGATTATGACGTATGTATGTATGTATGTATGTATGTATGTATGTATGTATGTATGTATATGTGTGTGTATGTGTGTATATGTGTGTATATGTGTAATATGTGTATATGTGTATGTATATGCATATGCATATGTATATGTATATGTATAAGTGTATGTGTGTGTATGTATATGTATGTATATAAGTGTATGTATATGTATGTTTATATATATGTATGTATGTACGTTCGTTACACAGGAATAACTAACAGCCAAGTGGTTATAGAGTCCATGTTGAGAGCTTTTATTCTTGAAACTTGGACTTAAAGGACTTTGCTATTTTGGTTTCATAATGCACAGAACATTTCTCTCATCTGCGTCGCACAGAGGTTCAAAAGAGTAGTGTAAACCTATGTAACTCATTATAGTAAAGGATGGGAGATATAAAATATCAGAGTAAAATGTCGAGCAAGAGTATTAACTAGACTCATTTATGTGAACTAATCTGGAAATTAAACCTCGTGGTGATATTTAGTCCATGCCCATTATATATTTACAGTGCTATACGCCCATGGATAAAAGGGAGAATGTGTAGAAGCTTGACATTTGGCGTTACAAGGAAAGTCAGGGAAATTAAATGCATGTTTAGACAATATGTTAATAATTTTCGGAACATGAACTATAAGAAGGTATCCCATTAGTTATTAGTTGTATCTCCGATTTTAGTTATTTCTAAAATAGCATAACTTATTGTGTTTAGTAAATCTTGTGTTAAGAATTTAATATAAAACCGTTAAAATAGCTAGGTTTCTACATTCATAGATTTGCAAATAAAACACTTTTTAAAAAAGCATAATTTTTGTCTAGAAATCCTGGATATAGTAAAGGAATTTAATAATCTTAATAGGGTTTCAACCTGATGTATTATTATAAAATCTATTAATTTGTTGATCAGACAATGCCATGCTCTCACTAGTGTGATTAAATAATAAAACTGGGGCTTCATTCCTAGCAAGAAACTTTTTTTCAAACAATTAATTTACTTATTTTGAATAATATGAATGTTAACACATTTAAAAAAAATTCAGTTTCCATTTCTTATTAATTTTAATAGTTTATATCGCTGACAGACAATATTAGAAAAAAAACCATAAATTATAATTTCTTTTAACTGAGCATATATATAATATCAGCATTGATATCGATTATGAGGACAAAAATTAAAACATTAAGCAAAATACTGCAAATTTAAATATTAGAAGTAGAATATATTGTAATGATAAAATGAGTGATAAGGATGTTCCCTAAATAACACTAAGAGTTTTGATCTTCTGTTGGGTAAAAGTCGCATTAAACAAATCTATCATTTTCGCTGTGAATACTACGGCCAAAAGGGATGATTTTGTAAGAATTATTGATAGAAAACTATTTTGATTACGAAAGGCACGAGAAGGGACAAGAATACCTGCATGAGCAAGGTCAAATTTACAAGAAATATTGCTTTTTTTTAACACCTGCCTTACTACCCGTTCGGATTATACTCTTATGTACTATTTACGAAAATGGTTTTAGGGTTTAGAAAGGTTATACTTAAAGGAATTGTATCCGCATTAAGATGGAGTGATAGTAGAAAATCATTTTGGAAAAACTACACCAGACCAAGATTCGAACATCATTCTCCCAGCCACGTGGCCAACGAAGCAGATAAATAAAATAATATTGCTATTGAAATCATTAAAATCAAAAATACCTTTAAAATAAATTTTATGCAAAAAGAGAGATTGAAGCCCTAAAATTTTATTCACATGTTAGCCGAAAATAAAAAGCAGAATCCGCTTCAATGATGCAGAAATCCACACGTGGTCTGTTGATCTATGATGCATTGCAATGCTAACTTAAAACATCTGATTCAAAACATATTTTATTTTCTAATGGCTACACCTATCTTTTAGATCATTAGCCCGATGGATGTTTTCAAATTATAACGCTGTATCGTGGCACGATCCAATACATCGATACACACTTTTTCAAACCTCCTCACTAAGGCCAACAAAGCTGTCTGCTAGCTTGTGACTGTAGAATGCATGCGTTATCAAAAGCGCATGCTCGCTGATTTGAGATGGTTGGTTCTGAGATTTGATTGGTTCTCTTCTGCCAAAAATCTCAGGCAGAGCGAACAAAGTAGAGATGGGTTGATCTTTAGCTGAACAGCTCGCACCGATTAGGTGGAAATCATATGATTGGCTTAGATCTCATCACATGACCACGTTTTTGTTCTGCGCTAGTTTTTCGATGAATGTGTGAATCCACAGTATGAGGTTTTGAATTCTGTCATAATAATAATAATAATAATAATAATAATAATGAAACCGGTTGAGAAAAAATTTATCAGAGCGACCAATTTACTTTGAACATTTTACACCCTGAGAGCGTCAGTTAAGGTAATGGGATTCCAAGCAATACCAGAATATTCTAGCTTAGATATAACTAAGGCATAATACATTGATAAAATACGATCGACTTTCTTGAACGAGGAGGTATTATATTTAATAAGTCCAAGTAATTTCAATGAGTGGGAAATAATATGGTCAATATGAAGGTTGAAAGTAGAGCTTGCGTGCTGTATAGGAAGACACCTAAATCACAAATATCAGGGGAGCGAGCTATGTTATCATTATCATTGATACCGGCCGGTGGTATAGTAGTGAGTGCACCTGACTACAAATCTAGGGGTCACGGGTTTGGTTCCTGACAGGTATCATGGGTATTTTTACCTAAAGGGGAATTATTTCTACTGTCACCAGGGTTTTATTAGTTAGGTTAAGTTAGGATTAAGATCAATAACGTACTGGCTCTACACCTTCATAATCGCTATCATCACATCATCTCATAGCGGGTACGACGTGTAGACAACCTCCATAGAAGTACCCTGGGCAACGAACGCTCTATGCCACCAGTGTCTACAAGTCTACACACGGAGGAAACCGAGAGTGACAATATATATATCTGCCGGTCATAGATGATATACGTTTTATATACATAAATAATTGACAAGTTTATAAACACAAAATATAGGACTAGTTTTCCTAGTAGAAGATATGGATTTGGTATTTGATTGTCTTTTGGGCATTCCATCTTTAGTAGACTAATGTAATATACCATTAATGTCATTTTGCTAGTATATACAATCTGATATGATTTGATAGTTTAACAAAGTTTGAGATTATCGCAATAAAAGTAAATAGCTTTATGAGTTTAAGTGTTAATCAATATCATCAATAAACACATTGAAGAGGAGTGGTCCTAAATTGGAACCTTGTGTCATACCACAGGGGGCTAAAAATGTATTTGATATTTGTACATCTATTTTAACAACAAATGATATATTCTGTAAATAGATAATGAACCAAATAACAACGATTAAAGATAGGCCAAAATTATTAAGCTTCAAGAGACTAATGATATGTTGACGTAAATTAAACTATCTACTCTGAACAAAATAAATTGCATCTACAGGACCCTGCTTTGAGACTAAAAAAATCCAACATTCTTCAGAAACTCTACTAACTTAGTGATAGCCTATATATTTTAAAAAAGCCATGTTGTTTATTTGATAATCTATTTTTAAATGGCGAAAACTTTGGTAATATATAATTTTCTCGATTAATTTAAAAAAGTATTTAAGAGAGAAATCGGTTTACAGACACAAACGTTTATATTTGTCTTATTTTTATGAATAGGAATGACAACAGACTTTCTATGCTATTGGAAAAGTTTTGCTTGGTAAGCTTGGATTGAAAATATGGGCTAACACAGGGCTAAGAATTTTCGCATAGCCTTTGACAATAAATCTTAGAATTCCATCAGATCCTTCACATTTTGGTGAACTCAATTTTTAATATCGATAGACACATACCGTGATGTAATGTGGCATGAATACAAAGGAGGACTAGTTTGATTAGCAGAACAAGACGTAACAGGTAATGCGCAATTATAATTGGATTGAAAGTAAGTCCCAAACTTATTTTCTTTTAATAATGAGTCCGTGGTTATATTATATTTTCATTAATTCTGTGTTAGACGGGAATACTTTATTCACACGAATATTTTTTTACATATTTCAAAATATCTTTAGGTTTGTTTTAGAGACTGTTTTCACTTGAGTTCATCCAAATGCTCTATCGATTGATAATACTGTTTTAAATAATTTCCGAAAGTGGGAGAAATGTAAGTAAAATTCTATGTATATATATTTTTAATAATTGATTCTTTTTCATGATAAAGCAGTGTAGGAGAAAACCAATTAAGAAATTTGGAAGAGCTATGAACAGCAGTTTTAGGAATATGAGTACTTATTTCAGTGAGAATTAATTTGGTTAAATTTTCTGTTGCTGAGCTAACATCAGCAGTTAAATAAACACAAGATCAATCAGCATTGGCCAAATCATTATAAAGATTGACTTAATTACTATAAGTGTAATCATTAAAAGAAGTGAAGGTGGCATTTTTCTTCATATCAATAATTTATACATCTAATTCATTAAGTAAAGAAATATGAGATATACCAATATTTACCAATGATTTAAAGATAAGTGTTACCAAAGGTAGGTGAAATAATAATAATAATAATAATAACAACGACAGTGATTATGATGATGATGATAAGGACTTTATTGTTACAAAAAATGATAACCTCAAACACACGAAGAATATTGTTATAAATTAACTGTAGGCCCTAGTGGCTATTTGCATAAAAAAGCTGGTGTAAATTAATTTATTCCATTAAACGCAAATATTACTGTATATTAAAATGCAAATTTAAAAAAACTTCATTCTCCCCCGCGTTGATACATTTTTGTGTGTTACTTGTTTTTAAAGCTATAGATTATAATACTTCAAGAGGTCAGATATTTATTTATATTTTATGAGTAATGACAAAATAAATTAAAATTTAAATAATATTTGACATTCATAAGCCAACAATTAAAAATATTATCAAGTAGTGGAATCTATTTAATCGATATTTAACAAAGTCCTTTTTTTAAATATATTAAATTGAAAAAAAAAATTGTGAAACATAGTGATTTAAGGGCTAAGAAATATAATCATAAAATGTATCCTTGAATATTTATTGAAAGTAATAATCACTATTTATCAAAACAGTATATAAACTAATTAATTCTCAAAATTGCTATGGATAACAATTTACCAACTCGACGTTGATTTAATTTCGACTTGCCGGTCCTATTTCCTTCTCTTTATCACAACGAATAAGCAAAGGAAAGAGAATTAAATAAAATATACAAATAAATTAATCTTGAGCTGTGCTATAAATAAATAGTAGTTAAACTTCTCGAACTGTCACACTTTAATCAACTCAATTTTTCTTTCTTGCTTGCTTTATGTTATTATTTTTATTATTGTTTTTGGATGGTCAGGTGGGAGGCTGCTTAAGTTTATTTGACACAGCAAAAATAATTATTTAATTCTCATATTGGTACACTTCCTATAAGTAGGATGTAGTAACTAGATGCATGGATAAAACCAAATCCTTGGATATTATTTCCGAGAAAAATTGAAATATATTTATTGCATTTTCTCAAAATATAAATTGTTTTAATTAATACTTGCTATCGAAACATTTTTGGGGATCTCTTCTGAAATTAGTCTGTTTGATGTATTACTTGCTTTCTCAAAATATACAACAAATTTGTTCACAAAATTTTGAATGCAGTTTATAAATCTATTTTAGGAATATCCTGACCAACTTCACACAATTTTAATTCAATTTAAAAAGCTTTAAATGTAATAAAAAAAACTTGCTTCGATTGCAATTTGGATTAGGTCAAATGGAAACTAGATTAACATGAAATAATTGAGTTAGGTTTCATGGTCAATGCCTTTAGCTCTTTAAAATAACTACCTAAGTTTAAACTTAGTCTGGTTTCGTTTAGAATTCAGGCATGGTGGTTGCTTTTATCCTACCTGCAGACCATAACATTTTTAGAGAAAAAATGGATAGTTGATAATGTTCAAAAACTACTATTGAATTTATTTTTAATTATATTACTTTTATAAATATTATGAGCAAATTAATTATATTTATATATATTCACACTAGTGTGTTGGAGATGAGGAAGGTTGAATCCATGGAAAGTTTGCCCGCATTTACATGGAGATGGACTGACAAACCTATTTAGGAAAAGCCACCCTCAATACACATGACTAGGACTCGAAATCTTATACATCCGTCATGGGTATTTTAGTCTATGACGATAGTGACGCCTTAGACCATACAAACACCGAAGAGGATAAGTTTATATTGTATTAGCTGACAAATGAATTATTATTTTTTAAATCGTTTGTTTATAAGATATAAATAAAAAACTGTATATTGTACTGGTATTTATCTTACAATATAGATTATGCAACTTACACAATATACATTACTTATTACTTTTAAATATATTTTTTTAATGCATTCATTTGAGAGTTAGTAATAAGGAAAGTTAACTCATAAGATATTACACGTATTTCCATGGATAGAGAACGTAAAATCATCTAAGAAACTACTCTCAATACATTTAATAGAGATTTGAAACTTTACTTGCTCGAACGGGCAGTCAAATTTATTGAGAGACTGATGCCTAATACCATGGAATCACTACAGTGGGAAACAAATGAACAAATATAATACTTAGTTTACAAAAAGTAAAAATAATCCAATTTTTATTGCACTTTGCCTAAGGGGGTCGTTCAATTATTACGTAAGCACCTTATGAGGGAGGAGGAGTTTGAGATTTGTTTATTTTTGTTGATAAGGGGGCGGGGAGTTAAGAACAGTGCTTATCTAACACAGAGAGTTAGAAAGTAAAGACTGACGCAGTGACTCAGCCACCCTAAATGAACACAGATTAGGTTTTTTTTGTAACTCTAATTTTCATGTACTCACCAATAATACTTTATTTGTAATTTCCATTAAATTTTTTATTAAAATTTGATTAAAAGATTTCTATATTTTTAAAATGCTACCCACTTAGTAGAATAAATTTAAATTCATTTTGCCACAGTGCTTATTGCGAGTTATTTCCTACCATTAATTTACACCTCTACTTTAATAATTACCAGCAATTTAAAATTGTGTAAGAAATAATGGGTATTCCTGTGAACAAATTTTAAAAAACGACAAATTTTAAGTAAGCAAGAGGGAGGGAGGGGGTTGAGCGTTTGCTTATATTTGCTTATAAAAGACGAGTGTCCAAAATGGCCAAAAATGTGTTTACGTAATACTCGAACGCAACAAATTTGTTTGAGAATAATTACTAATTAAAAATATATTTAAAGTAAGGATTATGGGAGGTTGGGTAAGGGGACATTATATTCACTTTAGCACAATATTATTATTTTATTTGTATTGTCATCCAATTAATAGAAACATAATATTAAAAATTTAAATTAATATTTTCATTTTTAAAAATATAATTCTTAGGTTAAATTGATAGTAGATGTTTGCTTAAATTCTAGATTAATGAAACTTGAATAATATAACGGTGAACTTAAAAAAATACTACTCCAACATTTTTCTATAGAAAGGACTGAAAAGAATATAGTAAAAAAACCTTTATCTGACCAGATTAGGAGTGTGGCCTTACAAATGAGATACAAGTTTGCTATTTGTACCTCAAATCCCGAAATTGACAATGTTTTTTTTTAAAGCGTGTTTTGCACTAATAATAAATTTTAAACAGTAAGATTTAAAATAAAATGACATACGCTCTTATCATGTCTTTGGCTCCACATTTTTAAAATTATTTTTTAACTCACATAAATATTATTTGGTGCTCAAAAAACAAGAGCTCGTTAATTTACTCCAAGCTATATATTACATTCGTTCATTTATTTTGGTTTATTTTCTGGAATAATCTGCAAAAAACAATTATTCTGAATAATATCTAAGCTTCAACGTATTATTCATTAAAAACACCCATAATCGGTTGTAGCATTATCTATCGCTGGGGTTTCTAACTGGTGCCCACGAGCCGCGATGATTTTGGTTTGGGTTTGTTTCACGAAGTTTCTTGGAAAAGTAATATACTTTTGTAAAATTGATGTTTCTAGCCGAGAAACGGAAAGGTTTGACTTTGAGTGGGAAAAATCCACGAAATCTCCAACTGATGTTCGTTTTTAATGTCTTCACTACATCTGCTCTTTTAACAGGTCCCGTGGTGTTGTTGTCAATGCACCTGACTACGAATTTAGTGGTCCTTGGTTAGATTCCCGGGTGGTTCTTTAGTATTTTTCCCGAAAGGGGAATTACCCCAACGATCATCAAGGTTTGGTTAATAAGGCTTAAGTTAGGTTCCACACCCTCATGTTCACTATCATCATCATCATCGTCATCTCATCTCATCTCATCTCATCAGGACATGGAAAGAGCCTCCACGTAAATAATGCATGGGTAGTACATTAGGTCTACCCCTGGACAACGGTACATTAGTACTGGCTAATCTTTCTACCACTGGGCTACGAATGATGTAGCTCTAACGCTCAATATTATTATTATTATCATTATAATTATTATTTGCTCTATTATATTGACGTATAAAAGATAGTGTATTTTAATTTGAAAACTTGTTCAGTATTTAACTAAACATATTTAAATTAGCACTTATTATTTCATTCACAATTAAATACGTGTTCTCGTATTTGCATAACTTGATCAAAACTAATCGATTATGATACGGCCCGGCACGAGGATCATGGATTAAATTGTAGCTCTCGGGTACTTCTAAGTTGGAAATCCCTTTTTTAAGGTTTAAGAGAATGGAGTGCTGGTGACGTGAAGGTCGGGGTTAGATTCTAAGCACAGTGTATTGAAAGAGTTTTTTTCTTCGATTGTTTTACTCATTGGCATAGCTAGGATGAGACAGATTGGAACACGTGCCCTTGGAGCCATATTATTATTATTATTATTATTATTATTATTATTAGAACCACCTCTTACTACCCGTTCAGGCTACTCACTTACGCTAATGCGTAATGATAGGGTGATTGTGAGATTAAATGGAGGACCTACAGTTTAACGTGGAATTCGAACCACAGTGGAGGCCTAGCATTCCACACATTCACAAGTTGTGATTAATACAAGTCTTGTCAGAGGTGAAGGAAGGGTTTGGTAATAAGATAGATCTGTGCCGGGACCGAAGATTGAACCCCACACCCTCAGCACAAACGTCTGACACCTTACCCCTAGACCGCCAGGTCACCATTTGGGGAGCCAAATTCATTAGTAATAATCAGGTCCCGGAAGTTGATGACATTGCATCTTTTTTCTGTGAAGTCAATTGCAATGCTAACTTGTATATAAACACATTTTATGACACGCTGATATCGAGAACATCACTTTTATTGTGAATATTTTTGCATTTTTAGGGGTTTTTACAGTTAAAGGAATTTTTTACTGTTTTCACTCTTATCATGCATTTTAAATCATTTTTAGAATTATTATTATTACATAAAAATAGTAACTCACAAAGAGTAATGCACATATTCTCATATCCATTATTTGAATTTACTTAAAGCATTAATTTTCTCTTGTAATTATTAGTAAGGCCGGACATAAAACAATTAGGGTAGCCTAATGTTTTCTGACAGAGTAGTACTAAATACGAAATAAATTAAGAAGGAAAAGTACATATATTTTTAGATTCTGATCTTGTTTAGGTTTCAATGGAAAACCCCAGTGCTGGCTGGATAACTGGCGAGCTTGGACTTTAAGGCTTTGTCTTCTTCAGTCTTACGTTTACAATTGTTTAGAATGTGGCTGTTAGTTGAATAGATTAGTGTCAGTTTAAATTGTATCTCTCAAGCTAGTTGACTTACTAATGGCGAGCTTTAACATGGAATTCGTCCGCGCAGGCAGGGGTGGAAAGAGAGGAGAGGGAGGGATACTTCCCTAGCAGTGACAACATTCACTTGTCCTTGAACTGGTCCGCGCATGTGTACATGTTTTTTTGCCACTCCGCAACCCTCAATAATAATAATAATAATATTTAGCACCGCGTCTTACTACCCGTTCGGGTTATACGCTTTAAGTACTAATTACACTAATGGATTAGGAATTGGGAAGGTTGAATTAGAGGAAGTGAACCCGCATTTGCGTGGAGGGAGAGTGGAAAACCATTTAGGAAAAACCACCCCCAGTTCACCCGACCGAGATTCAAACCTCGATCTCCCCGTCCTCAGCAGTCTAGCTCAACACGACAAGCGCGTTAGCCAACTACGCCACCGAGGCGGGTGCAACCCTCAATAGTTTCATGTTAAAGCCTGTTGTACTTTAATATATTTGTGTATTTCTAAGTGAGCAGGATGACGAAAATCAAACCATCTCAATCCTACCATTTACGACAGTTAGTTAACGAGTTTGGTGAAAGTGTTTTTTTTCACAGACGGGAGAGTATTATTTTGTAAATTATGTGAGTCGACAGTTTCAGCAGAAAAAAGGTTTTCTGTTACTCAGCATATCGCTCGTGAGAAACACAAGAGTGCTTTAGAACGGACAGCAACAAAAAAATTAACTCAGAATGCTGTTCCAAAGGACTTCAACATCTACAACCAAATCATCTGCTTTTAATCAAGAGTTGTATAAAGTATTGTTGACAGCTAATATTCCACTCGGAAAAGTAAATCGTCCTAAATTTCACGAGTTTTTAGAAAGACACACGAATAATTTTATACCAGATGAATCTACTCTGCGTTAAAGCTATGTGAGCTTGTGCTATGAGAAAACTCCCGAAAAAATACGAAGCAGTGTGTGCGGGAAAAAAATCTGGGTATCAATTGATGAGGCAATATATGTAGAAGGCCACTATGTAAATAACGTAGTTATTGAAACTCTTGAACGCAATAATGTTGTTTAAACATTGTTCTTGAATACATAAATCTTGGATAAAACCAAACATTCCACAATCATCAAGTTGTTTGTTAAATCCATGTTTCTGCTTTGGCCTGACGGTATTAAGCATGATAATGTTATTCTTTTTGTAAGTGATGCTGCGCCGTATATGGTCAAAGCAGTAACGGTAATTAAATTATTATATTCTAAAATGATTCACTTAACATGTGACGCTCATGAAGTTCATCGAGTTGCTGAAGAGGTGAGAAATAAATTGGGAAATGTTGACTAACTAGTGTCAAACGTTAAGTATTCTTGAAAGAGCCATCTCGAGTACTTGATTTCAAGACGTTGGCACCAGATGTACCCTTACCACCTCAGCCAATAGTTACACGATAGTGCATATGGCTTCATGAGTGTGTCTATTATTGTGACCATATTCATGTTTCAAAAACAGTTGTGAACAGATTTGACAGAGGCCGTATCTATCAAGAATACACAAGATATGCTATTAGATCGCAAAATTGAGGGAAACTTGGCGTATATCAAGGTTAATTTCAGTATTTTGACCGTAACCATAAAAAAACTTAGGAAAGAAAGGTGTGTCATTGTCTGACGCTACTGCTCTTATCACAGCACAACAGGATAACCTCAAGAAATCTTCAGGCAAAATTGGAGAAGCAATGGTTGCATAACTTCAGAATGTGTTGATAAAAAATTCGGGATTCAAAACAGTGTGTAAAATTGATGACATAATCATCGGTAAAAGTGACTCTTTAGAAGAAATTGAAGAGGACATGTCGCCGGGTGACATTCCACACTTCAAGTATGCTCCAATAACATCGGTGGATGTAGAGCGCATCTTCTCTAGGTACGAAAACCTCTTGGCCGATAATCACGGATCATTCAAACCTGATAATCTGAAGATGACCTTAATTTTGCATTGCAATGCAGAATAAGGTAAATCTAAGATGTTCTTTCATCTCTATATTATTTTCATATGCACACAAATGTTCTGCCTATTTTATTATTTTAAGTGGGCTGATTGGTTTTACAATATTTATTAATTCATTTCTCCTTTTGCATGATTTGCACATTACTATAATCGGACAGTAATAATAATAATTTGATTCTAAATGTATTATTAATTTTAAAAGCATTTTTTATAAATTTTAGAGTAAAAAATTGAGTTTTTAAGTGCATATTTTTTGTTTTTAAGGGCATTTTTACTTATTTTTGAGAGCATTAATATTCTATTTTTAAGTGCATTTTGGGGGTTTATAAGGGCATCAAGTTCCGGGCTCTGGTAATAATAGTATCAATATAAATCTCAGTTTTTTAAACAAAAAAGTTTATTTTGATTTAAATATATTATAACTGGTATTATAACGAGTTTAAGTATCAATATAAGAATTCAGCCAAATTGTAATGAATGGATTTCTGGAGGAGCAATTTTTTTACTTGCCCTGGGTGACATGAACCCCTATTAACCCTAGTCACGCCTTTGCTTACACTCTCCTCATGGAAAATATATGTGCATTTTCTCTGAATTCTACTTTTATTCATCCCTACTCAATTAGTGCAATTAAATGCATATAACCTGAATGGACAATAAGACGCGGAACAAAAATGATATCGTAAATAAAACGAGATTCTAATGACTTGCTTACAAAGAAGTTTTTTTATTCAGAAATCTTTCATTCACTCATAGAAGAGTGTTTGAACAAACAACTTGTACTCATTAAATTTTATTACTCTAAATACATGGGTACAACATAATACCTAATGACAGGGAAGAGTGAATTTTCACACATTAGACTAGTATCATTTAATTGACCAACTATACAAATATTTATACAAAATTAATAGATGTAGCTCATGAAAATGTTAAATGAACGTTGTTTATATCATATACAATTAACAGTCTGCTAGGCTTAAATATACCCAGAAATGAGAGATATGTGAGTTTATATGGAAATCTGCTATTGTAATATTTATAATATTAACACTAAAAACACTCGTACCGCTATATGAAGATAATCAGTTTAAGTGCCATAAATATTTGCAGAAAAAAGTTTTCATTCTTTTAATAAAATAAAATGAATTAATAACATAAATATCTTAAAGCAGACTATACCGAGTATTTTAAATATATTGTACACCTATGTCTATTTGACCTATTATGATATTTTTATGAACTTTTTACATTACTACGTTCAACACCATTAAATAATTAATCTTAAGGGGTTGGGATGGAGTAGATATTGGGAAGTTAACTTAAAGGAGAAAGTTTGAGAAAATCATCTACAGAAAAATAGATTAAGATTGAAATCTTAACCACCATGTCACCGTCAAATTCGTATATTGTGATCATGACGCCATAGTATACTTGACCACTATTGCAGGTGGTTGGAGCATAAGTACAGATGTACCACAATATTTTAAGAATTGGTTGGTTATTTCAAAATATAATTTACGACAAAGTGGAGGTGAAAGATACCTATAAGTTTGTATACCATTGTTAAACTTAAGTTTTAACAATTAGAAAAGCCATTGAAATACAAAAGTGAAACAAGCTAATTCTCTACTACGTTTTAAGAGAATGGTCACAGTTATCAAATGAAGATGAATAATATAAGCATCTGGAATTATCTTTCTTTAGATAGGTAAGTTATTAGTTGCTATGTTTTAAATAGAATAATTTTAAAACCTCTAGAATTTTTAAAAATCAATTTATCTCCTAGTTAAAACCAAACAGTGTTATTTATCTTCAATATTAATAGAATTAAGAGTTTATTTATCTGTCTCTTTGTCTATTTGTTATGAGCATTGCAGCATATCTGCCACACTCAGAGGTCTGAAATTTAAACAATAGTAGCCCCTGTTCACGAACATGTGCACCTAGAAGCAGGAATTTTATTATTTAGATTTTATTTTTTAAATTAATTAAAAACTGGGTTTGAAAACATAAAATGAGATTTAATTTTTCCTGTCTGAAGAAAGCATTGCCAGGGGTAACCACGTAATCCAGTGCATGGTTACCCGGCGGGCACTTCTTCAAATTATGTATACAACTTCAGATATTTATCTGGAGCAAAATAATTAAACCAATTCAATAGAAAAAAATTAAAATTTTTTAAAAATTAATTCACAATAGTCTATCCTTAGTAATTTTTTAGCTATATTTAAAGCTACTTGTTATTTAGAGGTATGATTATCTATATTAATAAAAGTCTAACGATGTCTGTAAATATGTATGTTGTATATCTGACCAGAGAGATTTTATTAATTCCCAATGACTAATGAGATAAAAAACTAAAATTTGATGAAATTGAAGGGAAGCTACTCAAGAGGTGCTAAAAATTTTCAAACCTGAAACTATTTATCAAAACTTACAAAAAATGAAAACTTTATTTAATCACCTTTATTCGTAGTCATGTTGTTTGCATTTCAAACCCAAGTAGAAGTAAGAATATAAATTCCAATCTCAAATCCAAAGAGAAATTAAATTTCTGATTATAGCAGCGTGACCTGTGTTAATGGTTTGGTTGATTTGTATTCATATTAGTTAGTAAAAAGTGTTTCTTTGTTCAGTGAAAATTTTACAGGTAAAGCTAAACATAATTATTTAATTTAAGCATACATTTTTATTACCTAAATATGAATTCATATGAACCGAATATTACCATAACTAAAAAAAACTAACACTGCAAAGTAACAAATTAATTAGTATTATAAATCAAACTAATGTTTGATTGGTGGTTTTTGTGTGTATTACAATGCTAGAACTTAACAGAATATATTTAATTTTTCTTAAACACCGTGTTTAATACCCGTTCGTGTTATATGTCTATGTACTTATTACGTTAATGTATTAGTGATGAGTAAGTTTGAATTTTAGTGAGAGTGTACCATCATTTGCTTGGAGAGAGATTGGAAAACTACTTAGGGAAAACCACCCTAGGCGGCACCTAATCTTTAATTACAGGTTCGGATTTGTTCAGGTTTATCAAAGACAGGCCTAAAAACTGGTATTATATTTTATAAATATTATGTTTGAATGATATCCATCCATTCATTTAATTTGTGGCTCCAGCTATAGACAGGAACACACAGATAGGGCAGACAATATTTTAAACACACCTTTTGAGATTAAGAATATCTAAAACGAATCCATAATAATAATGAGCTAAAAAATGCTCATGATTACGTTATATCTCTGTTTGAGCAAGTAAAAATTTATTTTATGATTTCTCCATTATTTGGACAAAATATTTTTTATTTTAGCATCGCAGCCTACTACGCGTTTGGGATATATGCAGATGTACTAATTACGCTCATGTGCTAGGGATGAGTAAAGTTGAATTTAGAGGGAGTGAACCAGTATTTCCGTCAAGGGAGAGTTTGAGATCATTTTAGGAAAAAATCACACATAGAGCACGCGACCGGGATTCAAAACCCGATCTCCCTATCTTCAACAGTCCAGTCTACTGTTTTAGCAACGCCTTTGACCATTCTACTACCGAAACGGGCAGTAAAATATATACATTTTAACTTTAGTACCCATAAGGGTATTCTATAAAATATTATTTTTCCATATTTATAATAAAATTGCAATTCTTTCTAAGAAATATATTTTCAGTTTTTAACATTTAAGCCACCCACCCAAATATAATGTCTACCTTAACCCTAAAACAATTCCAATTTTGAAATATTGTATCAGGTGTTTAATAACAGTGACTTGTGTACTTTATACAATCCTATTTTATACCAGCCCATTCCCGGAGAGGGCAACAACATCTCTATCAGCTCGAAGCAATCACCCATCATATGAGAGACTTATGCCCTTTCTGCAAGCAATGTTCAGAATGACCTATTCAGTGAAGAGCATCAAACATCAAAGCTCTCTATAGCTCGAAGTAACAAAACAACTGCCATCCATCTCTTCTCTCTTCATTCCCTTTCTCTTTCTCGCCATTTTACCCACAACCATCACATGAAGGAAATAAGAGAAGATGCAATCTTACCAGTATTTTTCTTCTACCAACATTAACTAACCTTACAAAATGAGTAGTTTATCTTAAAATTTAGCGTCATTTTATTAGAAAAATTAACTCAAAACTACATTAATAAAATAAATATATAGTGTAATTCGGATTAAACACTTTATCTCAGTCGATAGCATGTCTATCTACTGAGAAAAGGGTCCCGGGTTTGACTCTCAGTATGGCTGAAAATTTGTCATTGATGAAATTTGGGTTTACACTTTCACAATGATGAATTTAACGGCCTGGGGCTTGATGTTGTACCCGTCCTAGTATGTTAGGTTATAAGGCATGTGAAGCTATCACAAGTCTAACCAGCCTGGAGCGGAAAATATTAAATGACTTGAATAAAAAAACTGAACCATGCCACAGGATGGAAACAGTAATAGATGTGAATTAATTTAAAGTAATTCGAATGTAAATTTCAATAAATTCGATCACCAGCTTTTCTGATCGTATGTTTTAAGTCGTCATTCTCGTAATAGTTTATACTGCTGATGAAGGGGAGATTGGGGTTTGAGTCCCAGTCGGGTGTAATTAGAGTGGTTTTCTTAAATGGTTTTCCACTGTTCCTCCACGCAAATTTGGGTACACTTTGTCTAAATTCAACCTTACTCGTCACTGAAACCATTAGCGTAATTAATACATATTTGTATAACCTGAACAAGTAGTAAGACATGGTATTGAAAAAATAAAGTAAATAAAAAATACTATCATACAATTTATTATAAATACTGCAGTTTGGTATATTGTGAGAGTGCTGTCTTAGACCTGGGGGATGTTCCCAATTTTCACTCCGGCGCAAGTGGGCATGCCATCTAAATGTCAGGCTAATCTATTTCTGGTGGAGAAAACTTGGAAGTTTAATTCCACTTCCATCTATATACGCTTTTTTTTATTCCTACTTTAAATTAAATAAACCAATAAATAACATGCGACCCACATCATTTGCCCTCGTGTTTTATAGGGTATTTGTTCACTACTGCTCTAGTATTGGGTAAGCACTGAAATGATGTATATTTGTAAGACTGAAACTTTAACTCAGTCGGTAGTGTGTTTGCCTACTAAGCAAGAGGTTCTGAGTTTAAGAAGGCTATACATTTTACTATCAACTAATTTTATTTCGCTGGCGTGGTTAGCTAGCGTCTAGTTTCATGTTGAGCTAAACCGTCGGACGGGAGAGCTTAAGGTTCGAATCTCAGTTGGGTGAACTGGGGTAGTTTTTCACTCTACCTCTACACAAATGCGGATTCAAACTTCCCAATTACTGATCCATTAGTGCAATTAGTACTTAAGCACATAACCCGATTGGGTAGTAAGACGCGGTGCTATAACGTGTCAAGTTCGTGTGATCTAAACATAATATATGCTCCAGATCACGTTTGAGTTTCCATTTTAGAAACATGCTATGGGAGGTCGGGGTTTAACCTCACAGAGTCATTTTTGGGGTAAATTTTCATAAATCGTTTTCCACTTCCAGCTCTGGAAAATTAAGATACATTCCGTTAGTAAATCTAATTTATTCAGCCTTAATTCATTCTTGTGTTAAATATTAGACATGTAGAACGATGGGAGGCTGTGTGTGTGTGTGTGTATTGTAAACGAACATTATAAGTTTTAATACATATTCAGGGTAAGCTAAACAACTCCATGGCATAGTATTCAATTTAAAAATTAATATTATAAATTCCTTCATCAGCGTCGAGCGTATTTAGGGAGGTTTTTCTAATAGACTTTCCATTCTCCCTCCTTGAAAAATGTGGGTGCACTTCCTCTAATTTTGGCTTGCGGATTAAGTTAACTTGTTTTTTGTGAATGTTATTTATTATGTCAACCAAATATAGTTGCGAACATTAAATGATAAATAAAATTGTATTTAATATTACTTATTCATTTTTGTAAAAGTTATATATTATTTCATTAAAATATAGTTGCAAGAATTAAAAAGGTGACCTGGTGGTCTAGGGGTAAGGTGTCAGACTTCTGTGCTGGCAGCCGGGGTTCAATCCTTGGTCCCGGCACAGATTTATCTGATTACCAAACCCTTCCTTCACCTCTGACAAGAAATCTTGTGAATGTGGGGAATGCTAGGCCGCCACCATGTTTCGGATTCCACGTTAAACTGTAGGTCCTTCATTTCATCTCACAATCACCCTACCATTACATATTAGCGTAAGTGCGTATAACCCGAACGGGTAGTAAGACGCGGTGCTAATAATAATAATAATAATAATAATGCAAGCATTAAATAATATTTAAAATTGTATTTAATACAATTGATGTTTCTAAAATAATTTACCTTGGTGGAGTAGTTGACTGACGCGCTTGTTTCATGTTGTGGCAGATGGTCTAAGAAAGGGGAGTTCGAGGTTCGAATCTCGGTCGAGTAAACTATGGGTGTTTTTCACTCCCCCTTTACGCAAATGCTGGCTCGCTGTTTTCCGCTTTCCCTCTACGCAAATTCTTGCTCACTTCCTCTAAATTCAAACTTCCCAATTATCAATCCGTTAGCGTAATTGGTACTTAATCGTCTACATACGTACATGCCGACAGTAGTTATCAAACAAAAGAAATGTTGGTAGGCTTTTGTCGGGAGGATGACCCCACAAGTGCTTGCTCGATATTAGTTTCCAGCTTGGTTCACTACAGTTGAAATTTTAAAAAAGCACGTGTTAATAATGATAAATATTATAGCGCATTGTAATTTTTGCTATCCAAAATTAAACTCTTATATTATGTGTTCATTAATGAGTGCAATCCGGAAAATAATTATTTAATATACAATAAAATCTTTAAAGGAATAAGAGCATCACCGGGTACCACGTGTTAGCTAAATAAATGGTGATGGGAGGTGGTCGGGGTTCAAATTCCTGTCTTGCATGTCTACTGATGTTGCTTTCCTCATCCGACCCCCGCGGGTCGTGCCCCAGATGGGTAGTAAAACATGGTTCTAAATACCAATAAGTTTAACTTCGTGGCTATTAGCAGGGAGATAGGGGGGAATAAATCTAGGTCAACCATATCACTTCTGGTTACCTGCTTGACTTTCACACAAGTGTAGGTACATTTTATATCTTTCTCAGCCCTGTTATTACTTATTAATGTATGTAGTTATATATTATTTCGTCAAAATATAATTGCAGACATTAAATTCAACTTACTCATTTCAATATTACCTATGAATTGATGTAAGAGTTAAATATTATTTTGACAAAATATATATAACATTACATGATATTAAAATAAAACTTTTTTTCTGTTGTTATAAGTGGCTCAAGTAATAAAAGAGTTATTTCTAAAATAACTATAAATATTTTGTGACTTTATCCTTGGGTAGCAATCTACCGTCACAATTTATAAATAAAAATGAACGTCTGGCTGACTGTGTGTGTGTGTGTATGTGTGTACTTGCCACCTTACCTTAAACCAAACTTAGTTAATTTATAAAAGCTATCTAAACATTGAAACTGTTTGTAGAGTTTTCCCGAACCAAATGCTGGTACACATTCTATCTGGACGGAAAATCTAGTTGACTAGCAAATCCCCTTCGCAAATGCAGGATGCACTCGGAAGCAAGTACGACCGTTATAACAGACATTGGCGGTACTAAAGTTATCGAAGTTCGAATCCTTTTGGGCACGCCGTCTAAATGCCAGCCTCATTTAATTCTTGTGGGGAGAAATCAAATCCCTGCCGGTTAAACTGATGGTAGTTATCTTTCCGAAACATTTTATTAATAATCCCTACCGCACCACTATAATTAATACATAGACGTTTGACATGAAAATGGTACGTTTAACTCATCTAGTTATGACGTGAGAGGTTGTGAGCAAGAATCTCGCTCAGCTGAACAAGGGGTGATTTATTTTCTACTCTCCCTCACTCCACGTAAACGCTGGAACATTTCTACCCTACTCCATCGGTCCATGATGGATACCTATATCCACGCATGTCGATGGACGATACCAAACAACCAATTTTAGTAGACTTTTGGGGTGGGGGATAGCGAACCTTAACTGAGGATTATAAATCACTGTAAGGCTTCCAAGGCCCCTGATTGTGCAGAGCTGTGTCAATGCTCTCTACTCGCGAAAAAAAACACATTACCACATAGGGGGTTGCGACACCAGGAAAACCCATTACCACATAAAACGGGGAGGTTGCGATATGATTCAAGGTCACAATCTATTCCTGTCTCTACTTGTCTTGTCAAGCCGCTAAACTGGTGCCAGGTATGAGTTATCGGGAAAACCCATTGCCACATAGAAGAGGAGTGTTGTGACATCACACGCAATGATGACGTCACACAGATTGGGGCGACTTGTCTTGTCAAGCTGTCAAACTGGCACCAGGTATGAGTTATCAGGGAATACCCATTCCCTGTAGAGAGTTGCGACATCATTCAAGGTCGTGATCTATTCCTATACTGTCGAGGTATGAGTCATCAGGAAAACCCATTGTCTCATAGAAGGGAGAGAGAGGTAAAGAGTTGCCAGGGTCAATAATCTCGTGCACTAGCTCACGGTTTCAAGGCCACGATCTATTCCTGTCTCTACTTGTCTTGTCGAGCCGCCAAACTGGCGCCAGGTATGAGTCATCGGGAATCCTAGGGGGAAGTGTTGCGACATCACACGCAATGATTACGTCACACAAATCGAGGCGACTGTCTTGTCGAGCCGCCAAACTAGTGCCAGTCATCAACAAATACCCATGCCACAATGAAGGGGAGGGTTGCGACATCATTCAAGGTTGTGAACTATTCCTGTCTTGTCGAGCCGCTAAACTGTCGCCAGTCATCAGGAAAAACCCATTTACACATAGAAGGCCAGGGTTGCGACAACATTCAAGGTCGTGAGCTATTCCTGTCTTGTCAAGCTGCCAAACTGGCGCCAGTCATCTGAGAAAACCCATTGCCACATATGAAATCAGAAATAAATCTTTGCGACATTGAAGGAGGACAACAGGTCGTTAACCCCATGTCGTAATGGAAATAACCAGAGGGGAAATTAAGGTCAGATGTAAATATACTGGCACCAGGTATGAGTCACCAGGGAAAACCCAGGGGGGAGTGTTGCGACATAACACGCAATGATTATGTCACACAGCTCGGGGTCAAAGGTCAAATTGGGGCATACGCCATTATAACTACTAATGTAACTCGTTAAACACTATTAAATGTTCAATACTACAACCGGAAAGGTTTCAACTAAATTTGTCTAAGTTTAACTTTACATTATATTTTTAAATAATCTTAACAAAGTTATTAAAAATATATCTCTACACAGTTATAGGATTAATTTCATTATTCAATGCTATATTGATTTATCGAGCTTCTTGAGTAACTCTAAATCTAGTTTCAAAATTAAAAATGTAGATTGTTACATTTTAACAGTTTTCCAGTATATTATTTTTTAACATAAATGTTTGAAATAAATTTTATATGGATTTTCTAAAGAGATATTTATTATATTTCAAAATAATGAAATTTTATTTTATAATTCAACTTAATTTTGTATTGAATGTATGCTCAATTAAATAAGCTATTGTTTTTAGTTTAAATAAACATTTATATGCATTTTATTATGAGAGAATTATTATATATTTTCAAAATAATGGTATTGTATTTAATAATTCAATGTACTTTTGTATTTATGTCCAAGCTATCGTTTTGTATTTGTATTTTTTTAAGCTACTTCTATAAAATAAAAAGGAAGGTAATGCGTTTGGTAAGTTGTCATAGTTACAAAATGTACTAAAACTATTTTCAGATACTCATCAGTGATCTGCATCAACCACTTTTGATAATGTTGGGTCGCAACTTTGTTTGGAATTGAATTAAAGAATGTGCTTCTCTTCATTTATTTGTTAAGATATTAAAACTTACACATCAAATAGTACAGTCTCACTAAAACTTTCTCTGTTAAACACGCTATCTAATCGTCAAGCTCGTTTGGTCTGGCCGGCCTGAGAAATAAGGAGGCTGGGATTCAAATAATTTCCGCTACCCTTTTCATACCTACCTCATTAGTGTCATTAAATGCATTTACCCTGAACGGGTGGAAAATAATAATACATTTCTTTTTAATTTACTTAAGTGCTGACCAACAGTCACAAGACCTATTACAAGTCGGAACTAAAGAATACATATGTACATGACATGTAAACATAAATAAATAATAAAATAAACAATAATAGCTAAGAAATAAAAAATACAAATAAATAGTTAATCATTATTACTAGGTGTTCTGTCTTACGACCTGTCAATTCCTTTTGTCAGTGAACTTATACCGTCAATGTGCCCTGCCCTCTGTCCTCTCCTTGAGCTCCCAGAATTTTCTTATTTCCTTTAAGTCATCCAATATTTGAATCCTTCTTATTCCTTAGCTCCTCTTTCCCTCGATCATTCCTTCTCATGAATTTGCGCTGAAAACAGTTCCTACAAAATATGCGTACGATCCAGCCCAGAACTGTTTTCTTCTTAGGGCTTCTTCATTTGTCACTCTGTCTGTCCAACTGATCACAATTCTTCTTCTGCACCACATATCAAAGTTCCCCAAGTATTTATTTTTCATCTTCCCGAGAGTCCAAGTTTCTGCTTTGTGCAGCGTGATGCTCCATATGTATCATTTCATCTCAGATCTATTCTCATATTACTGGTCAGCAGTAGCCTCTTCTTATTGAAAGCTTCCTTGTCCACGATGATCCTCGACCTGATTTCTTTGGTGCTGTAGGCATACTTTGTAAGCAGACTTTCCAGGTACTTTAACTGCTCAATGCTTTCCAACTCTTTGTTTCCAATATGGTTACTAATAGATAATATTAATAGTAATAACAAAAATAATAACGATAAACTACATTAATAAAGTATAGTAGTGAAAGATAATCAGCATTAATATTATTTAAAAATGAAAAACTTAAAAACATTAAGCAGAATAATGCGAATGTATATATTATGGGTGTAGCATGAGCTTAGCTATACTTTTATGGTATATATAAAATTTGTACTATGAATAGAAGAGCCAACATGACTGACCTTGTAAGAGTTATTGAGAGAAAACTATTTGGATTGTGAGAGACCTAAGAATGGATATGTATTTTGATATGATCTAAGGCAAATTTACGGGAAATATTACTACTGAAAATACTAAAAATAATAATAACCGCTTTCACTAACCCTAAAAAATGTTTATTTTATTTTAGAAGGATATATTGCTTATGTAGAAAAATAAGAGGAACATTTTGGTTGTTCTAGGTCTATATTCAGATAATTGAAAAACAAGACAATTATTGATTTCCCACATATATCTTGCATTCGCAACCAATTCTTGGGGAAGGAAGGCATCCCCGATTGTAAATATGAATATATATGTGACCGGAGGTAAACGTGTATACGTGTCTTATACACGCCTATGTGAAATATGTAAACACGCACTAAATAGGAGAACAAAGACTGATTATGATTAAGCTTTATGGGCTTCCAAATTCTAAGATATAAAATTCAGGGGTAATATATTTTCATCAGGTTTTTCAAATAGCTTCTGAAAAGTTGGTTTATTACATTGGTTTAAATGGACTGGGAAAGGAACTACAGCTGCAGATCTTGGGCTTAATGGTACTACATGGGAGAACACTGATAAGTATTTAAGACGTTTATAAATCCCGAATTATTTATGAAGTAATCCGATATTTTTTAAATATTGCTTTCACCAAAATATTGGTAAAAGTTCTGATAAGTTAAAGAGATTACACTTTTAAGTTTAAAATGTTTAATAAATATGTGATAACTTAAATAAAACTCTATAAATCAATCCCACATTATCTCAAAATTTGTTGTTGTGATCCTATCAAAACATGACTTTAATATCAAAAGTACATTTTTGCATAAGGATTCGTTAACTGTTTTAAATTAAACAAAAAATTTAAACCTTTTAGCTGTTAAGAAATTTTTTGATAATTTTCTCCTACATTTTTTAAAAACAATATTAAATAATATCAAATAACTTACTAATTAATGCGAGATTTCTAAACGTCTGCAATGCATCTCAGTGATCTAACGCACTAGTACTATGTTGAATTGGTTGTACAAAGTCCATCGAACCAATAAATGTAGGGTTAAAAAAATTCATTTTTTAAGGAATACATTTTAAAAGGGGCTCTTACAAATTTCAAATGAACGAGATTCCAATACCTCTCTTTTATTATCTGTGGTCGTTTTATAAAACAATATTATTTCTTTTTTTAAACCTAAATCTGAATAACCCCACATCAAACCTATTTGACTAAACAAATCATTCCACAATTAAAAAATATTGACCCTAAATAATAAAGTCAAAATAATGAACCAGAAATATATATATTTATTATTTTTAGCACTGCGTCTTAATACCCGTTCGGTTTTTACTCATAGGTATTAATTACACTAATGATTTTAGGGATTAGGAAGGTTATATTTATAGGAAATGTGCTCACAAATGTGAAGAGGTAGAGTGGAAATCCATTTTGGAAAGAAAAAAACACCCGCAGTATACCCGATCTCCCCGTAATCGGCAGAATAATCTATTGCGAGAGTAGTGCATTAGACCATGCGGCCTCCAAATCAGGTAAAAAACCTATATTAACCATAATATATTAAATTTAGTTGATACTTATGAAATATCCAAATGTTCTAAGCATTTCAAAAAATTCCTGACCTATTACAAAATTGCTAGAAAAAATTAAAATCCTTATTTAAATACATAGGCGGGACCTTTAATTTTTCCAAATAATTGATTAGTTACATGTTCATAGTTCAACTGAAAATTATATTTTATTTAAATTAACATATCTTTAACATGTGATTATTATTATTACTATTCAAGCGATTTAAATTTCTCCAAGATTACTAATTTAATTTTTAAATAGTAGTCCGTCACTAAACTAATTAGGATTCAAGCTAAGTATATAAAATGTTGACTTCATTCATTTTTTATATCAAGCCTAAAACAACTCCGTTCATAATCCACGTATTTCCATGTGTATTTGCAAATCTTGAATAATTCAAGGTCCAAACTAGGGACCTACGTATACACTTTCGGGGCATATTTGCATTGTGTCGATACCAAATATAAGCACGGGTGTGGTTTTATATGAGTAGAATAATTTTTTTTTACCTAAACAAGGAAATATATAGTCTATTATTTATTTTCGTCACATAACGAACAAAAAAATAAACAAATTCCAGATGACGCGAGTAAAAATGGAGAGGATTGCGTGAAGAGTCGCGGATATTTGTCCTGACTCGTGCTATGAACACGGAGCGGTGTGTGTGTGTGTGTGTGTGTGTGAGATAAAGAAGATGCAGAGAGACACGCCGCATCACGTGATCAACATTCACATAAACCCAAATAGAGAGAGAGTTTCCCCGCCACTTTCTTGCGCTCCAATCTTTCCCGCCATTTATCTGACATAACCTCAAACCTTAAGGGTCAAATCATTTAAGTTCCACGATTCAAACAGAGTGACCACCGGAATTTCCCTAGAACTCGCCATTGTGCTCAGTTGGGCGTGTGAGAACGATAGTAAAAACCGAATACGATGACTTGGTGGGAATCTGAAGTGCTACCCCCCTTAAACCACAGTTTTCAATCAAACAAATATGTCAGTTTGATCCCAAACCTGTAGTCTCATGGATTCAGACAAAATAATCCCAATCAGGAGCATTAGAGATAATTTCTATACACGTTAATAAGAAAGCTTAGTTTTATTTTATACCTATTAATAATTCCAATCACTACACAAATACTTTAATTATTTCAACTTTTTGATCATGGAATACCTTAACAAACAATATAAATAAATTGTAATAAAATGTATTCAAAGTAAAACATGCATCTAGTCTGTATGGGGGAGATCTGTCATAAAATAAAGCAATTTTAAAATTGTATGACACTATCAGTTTTTTTGATGTTTATGTTATAGGCCCTGTTACTTGTTTTTAGCTCTAGTTATATGTATCTTATTTGTTTACAGTAGTTGGAATCTTAGACTTATTTAATTGTACATTTTTATAAAGTGTAAAATCTTAAAAAGCCTTCTTCATTAAGACCATAGGCCTGATATTATTTTTTAATTTTTTTTAGCACCACGTTTTACCACCTGTCCGGTGTACAGATTATACGCATATATATTCTTTACGCAAATGAGTTAGGAAAAATAAAGGACGAATTTAGAGGAATTGTACCTGTATTTGCCTGGAGAGAGAGTGAAAAACCATTTAGAAAAAAACACCCTTAGTACACCAGACAAGGATTTTTACCCTCATCTCCCTGACAAAGGCAGTCTTGTCTATTGCGAGAGTGGCGCCTCAAACCATTTGGACACTGAATCAGGTCATATTATTATTATTATTATTATTATTATTATTGTCGATAATTATTTATCCGCTTCGGTGGCCGCATGGTCTAAGGCAACAATCTCAAAATATACTAGACTGTCGATGACGGGGAGATTGAGGTTAGTATCTCGTTCAGATGTCCTAAGGGTGTTTTTTCCCAAAATAGTTTTATCCTTTTCCTCCAAGCAAATACAGGAACATTTCTTATAAATAAAACCTTATTAATCCCTAAAACTTTTAACGCAATTAGTACATAAGCGTAGAACACGAACAAATAGCAAGAAGCGGTACTAAGGGAAATATATAATATTTTTTATCAATCTATTAATCAATCAATCAATCATTGTTTATTTAGGATTTAAAACAAAAAATATATAATATATATAATTTACTTTTTGATTAAATCCCGAAGTACCTAAAGGTACATCTTCAGGTCTTGCAGTTAAATAAATATTTAAAAAATATTGAAAATTATAATAATAAAATAATTAAAAAACAAAGTGTTACACAAAAATATTCTCAAAAATATTTACATAGTTGTTTGAAGTATCCAGCCTTTAATTTTATTTTTTGCTATATTTATTTCAGGGATTTCTCGGAGTGTTGGTGGTAGCAAATTAAACAATTTGGGGATGGTACATCTCAGTTCCTGTTTACCATAATAATAAGAATATTTGCCGATTGTATACACTTTTTTGTTAGACATTGAGCGGGTGTTAATGGAATGGGTTTTTATTTGCTTGTATTTATCGGAATGGTAATATCCTATAAAGAGGCTGTACTCATATAATTGGTCAAGAAGTAGAATTTTATGTTGAATGTATGTCTGTTTGTTAGCATTTTTGGTACCAAATATAATTTTCATGATCTTTTCTTGTAAACAAGAAATTTTGATTGTGTAACATTCTGTCGTTCCTCCCCAGATGGATATGCCATAAGATATTATTGATTGAACTAGTGATTTATATATTATTACTAACGTTTTGATACCCCAAGTACATTCTAAGATGATAAAAAACATATGTCAATCCTTTTAGTTTGTTCTCAAGTTTTTGTATGTGCCTGTCCCATTTATGTTTGTCAATTATAAGTCCAAGGTAAGTATGACTGTCTGTTTAGTAATAATAATAATAATAATAATAATAATAATGATAATGATAATGATAATGATAATAATAATAATAATTGTTATTAACACCGCTTCTTACTACCCATTTGGGTTATACGCACTTACTCTAATGCGTAATGGTAGGGTGATTGTGAGATTAAATGGAGGACCTACAGTTTAACGTGGGATCCAAACCACGGTGGAGGCCTGTGCATTCCCCACATTCACAAGTTGTGATTAATACACGTCTTGTCAGAGGTGAAGGAAGGGTTTGGCAATCAGATAAATCTGTGCAAGGATCAAGGATTGAACCCCAGATCCCCAGCACAAATGTCTGACACCTTACCCCTAGACCACCAGGTCACCTAACAGATAATAAAGACCCACAAAGTCAAACAAAAAATGTGCTAAAAATTCTAGTTAATGTGATTTTCACAACAATGCGATTTAGGAAAATTAGATAAATGAGGACAACTTTGTCTATTAGACCCAAAATAAATAAAACTTAATTTTATCAACTTTCACAAAACATAAATTACTAAAATGTAGCTCACACTAAATACTAATATTTCTTATAATATTAATTTTAAACTCTTAACCCTCTGTGTCTGTCGCTCTTGCATTTTCGCAACAAATGTAATTTTTATTTTAAATTAAAGGTAATTAGGTGTGATACCCTCCAAATATTCCTCAAATAGTTCCTGCTGCGTAGCATGATGCCATCAAACATTTTTTAAAACTGTTTATTATTTGAGATTTGGGAGTTTTGACTGGTGCAATCCAGGAATGTTGTGAATACTCATTGGTATCAGTCGTGATGTCATACGTCTGGCTCATTGCCGCCGTATGTTTACACTGTATAGTTCATGTAGTCCTATCACATGTTTGAAATTTATATAACGTTGTTTTAAGTCTAGTGTGTTTGTTATTCACGCGCGGTCATTATTATGTATAAAAATACGAATTGAAGGAATGAACTCAGTGGAGAAAAGTCTCTTCTCAACAAAAATATATCTTTTTAAAATAATCTTGTATGTACAATTCTTTCTGTTCTAAATACTTCCTAATTGAAACTTATATCTTTTGATTGATAAGTATTTTGTAAATTAGGTTACAAAAGTTTTAATCAAATATGTATTTAATAATATTGCTTCAATAATAATATTATGTATTAAAGTATGTTTCTAGATTATTATTTTGAACATTGTAAGATGTTGTAAAAATGCAACGGCACCAGTACTCATGTTATTTATTTTAGTACCAGTCCTCAAAGGTTAATTTAAACCCACACCGGTGATAATACAGTCCAAGACGTCAAACACTCAATACATTTTAATACAAGTGGTGAGGATGTGAAGGCTCTAATCTAGTCCGTCTGCGCTGTCCTTCCCCCTCTCCCCCATGTAATTTTATTATTGTCGTTTTATAATTCTCTCTCCACGCCTATGTGGGTTTATTTACTCTAAAAAACCTTCCTCGTTTATTCTCATTAATTACAGCTTTATTAACTATGGTGTTGAACGAATTTAAAAAAAAATTACTGTCCCATTTTAGTAGGTTGGTGGCTGTCAATAAACTTCTGTGTCTGTCTTGAGGTGAACTTACAATCTGGTGCAAGCACTAGATGGCGGAATGGACGCTTTTAACCCTAAAAGCTTAAAAAGTCAACAAAGGCCGCTAAACACCATTAGATCTATTATTTTATGATCATAAGAGGAGCGCTTATTTGCTATCTGGAGTGTATCCTTACCGATCAAACAATTCTAGATTTATTTCTATACACATTTGCTGTACGCCCCAGGGAGCAAGGCAGAGGTTATGTACATGGTCACATTCAGCAGCATTCGGCAGGGGTTGGAGATAAAAAATAATAATCCCCCAACAAAGGTTTAGTTAAAATATAGGCCAAGCTTATGTTATCAATACTTTAATAAGCTATATGTTTATATTATAGTTTAATCGTCTTTGTTTTTCTTAAGTATAATTCTTTTGGAAAACTCAGGTAACTATAAACTATTTTAAATCTTTGTATGATATTATTTATTTAGATCATTAATATCGTTCTAAAATAATTAAAGAAATTACAAGTCTCTTTAACAATTCACCCTATAGTACATTCGACAGGGATTCAAACTCCCTTATCCCCGTTATTGGCAGTTGAGTATATTAAATATTTGCGACTTAAACCAGGAGACCCCCGAAGAGGGTCCATCTTTCTAGAAGCTGGTTCCAGTAACTAAGTAAACAAACGTCAAGAACCAACCAACACGTGTCTTTTAAAACATATCTATATCTATACTAATATTACAAAAAGGAAAGATTTGCTTTTTTGTTTGTAATGGATAAACTCAAAAACTATTGGACCGATTAAAAAAATTCTTTCACCAATATAAAGCTACATTATCAGCAAGTAACATAGGCTATATTTTATTATGAAAATTTAATTTATTCCTCATAAAAATGTCGATAGTATATTATATAGTCGTTGGAAAAAAAAAGTTGTTGAAGGGAAAGTGGGGTTGGTGAAGGGGGCGGAGGGGTAGGGGTAAGGAAAGAGGAATGAGATGAAAATAGGAGGGAGGATAAAAAGAAGGAGGGGGCTATACAATGCTGGTAAGACTATTTTAAAAAAAAGGAAAAAAAAAGTTTTGTTTTTATATTGACATGATGGATGATTTGAAGCTTTGTTTTACAGGATTCCTTAAAATATTTTTTAACGGGTAAGGGAGCTAGTATAATATATGATAGTTATTAATAAATATATTTTTTCAAATCAACACAATAATTTAACTCACTAAAATTAGCAGATAAAATAGAGTAGTACAATATTTGTAATTTTTAAAAATAAAATTTACCCGCCTAGGTGGCATAGTTGGCTAACGCGCTAGTTTCATGTTGAGCTTGACTGCCGAGGATTGGGAGATCGAGGGTCAAATCTCGGTTGGGTGAACTGTGGGTAATTTTTTCTAAATGGTTTTCCACTTTCCCTCCACGCAAATGCGGGTTTACATCCTCAAAATTCAATCTTCTCAATTCCTAATTCATCAGAGTATTTAGTACTTAAACGTATAAGCTGAATGGGTAGTAAGACGCAGTGCTAAATAAATAAATAAAATAATATATTTATATATATATATATAAATAGACGATATATAGATATAAAAATATAAATATATATAAATAAATAAATATAAATATATATATATAT
>CABFVZ010000264.1:284820-323020 GCA_902151445.1 Timema monikensis | reverse complement strand
AAAAAAAAAAAAAAAAAAAACGAATGTGCTTTCGTTTCGGGGATGGATACTTAAAAAAAAAAAGTTTACTCCTGGTTTGTTGAAATCAAAGATTAATATTTATTATTATTATTATTATTATTATTATTATTAACGACTCGTCTTACTACCCGTTCAGTTTATACGCACTTACGCTAATGCGATTGAGATGAATTGGAGGACCTACAGTTTAACGTGGAATCCGAACCATGGTAGTGGCCTGGCATTCCAAACGTTTACAAGTTGTGATTAATACAAGTCTTGTCAGAGGTGAAGGAAGGATTTGGCAATCAGATAAATCTGTGGCGGGACCGGGTTTTGAGCCCCGGACCCCCAGCACAGAAGTCCGACACCTTACCCCTAGACCGCCAGGTCACCCATTAGTGATTAATAACTTTTTGATAATAACCCTGGTGTATAACCCAAACGGGTAGTAAAACTCGAAGCTACAAAAATAAATAATAATAATAATAATAATAATAATAATAACCCTAACATACGTAATCCTTTTTAATAAACTATACAAAAAATATGTTTCCTGAGTTTATTAAATTTCCTCTAATGGTTTGTGCAAATGGACTAATATCTCTTCCCAGCGGTACTAATTTTACCCCTCGTTTTACCTAGCTATTTGACCCTTTTAAGCCCCATCCATTATTTCAGCGCTAATAGGGTTTAAACAGGCGGAAAGAGTTCGTTACAGGAAAAGTTTTCATCCGTGAGTAGGTTTAATGTACGATCACAGTCTAACAGACACTCACAAAGGTACTCTAGACTACACTAGGCGGGGAGGGGGGAGACCCCCCCCTAAAAAAACTAGTCAGTCTTCGTGTTTTATAAACACATACCTAAAAAAAAAAAAACTTTCATCCACTGTCTAGGATTAAGTGATACAGGTTAAGTGCTGCTTGGAAGAATTGAGCCTGAGAAGTCTAGTGAAAGTCTTCGCTTAATCTGTGCATCCGCTTGCATGCGTGTACATGTATATGTGACTGTGTGTTAGACATCCGTGAGTGGCCCACTAGTCTATATAGTGTCTCCACCATCTTGTTTATTATTCCATACGGGTTGCTGAAACTAAAAACGAAAGTGTACTATCTTCCACAAAAACATACTAAAACCCATTCTAAAGAAGCTCACTATTTTTGTTTTACTCTTCCTACAGCCCTTATTGTATTCCCCTTTATAGTATTCCTTGCTTTTATTCTAAACGCTTTTTTTTTTCTCAGAGAAAAAATGCATTCAGATTCAAAGTTGAAGACCAAAGAATTTATAGTAAAAAACAAAGTTAAACTCCAACTGAAAAACATTATAAGAAGAGAGAATTCTTTCACAAATATTATCTTAAACTAGTTCTTTGTTTGTTTATATCTGTTCAGAATTTTTTTAGAACAAAATGGAAGGATATAAAGTTGATTTAAACTGTTTCCATTTGTGAAAAAGTAAGCACAAACAAACATATATATTATAAACAACAAAAACAATATGATTATATAAATATATTATATACATATAATTATATTGTGTGTGTTTATGCATGCTGTATTTGTATTATATTTTTATTTGGATTAATATTAATAGCACTGGGAATAAATTTGAAAATCAATCAATGAAAATAAAATAGAATAATTAAATTTTACTAATAATTATTTAAGCTACAGATTATATTTTAAGTTCACATTTTGTGTTAGTAACGTTAATATTGTAGAAGGAAACCTATTTTTTATAAATATATTGTTTTTCAACAACCTCATACTCATTCAAAGTATTTAAATAGCACTTATTTTGCTCTAATAAAACTTTTTAACTATATAGTAATTGAAAAAATAATACACTGGCTGAGGCATTTAAGTTGAGAAACCAGAATATCGCGATACGAAACTTTGTTTTTGAGAGGGGGGAGGGGAGAAAGAGAATAGAACTAGTTATTTTTGACTTAGTGAATGTCTTCAAGGTTATTTCAAGATAATTTTGATTTACAAACACTTCCTTCACCTCTGACAAGATATCTTGTGAATGTGGGGAATGCCAGGCCTCCACCGTGGTTCGGATTCCACGTTAAACTGTAGGTTCTTCACTTAATCTCACAATCACCCTACCNCATTTCATCTCACAATCACCCTACCATTACACATTAGCGTAAGTGCGTATAACCCGAACGGGTAGTAAGACGCGGTGCTAATAATAATAATAATAATAATAATAATAATAGTAAGATAATTTTTTTTAAATGAAAACATAATTTTTAACGGCATTTTATTTTATACAAAAACAAACCACTTTTTCCTGAATATTTTTTATTTGGGATCAATATTTGAAGGTACTTTAAATTAATTTTTTTTAACAAGTTTTGGTTCAAAAACATTTAATTACATATATGTTTCTTATTATTGCGTTAATTGCAATAATATTTATAAAACTACATTAACAAATGCTCAAAATGATGACCATTAACGTAGATACACTTTTAATGTAATTTTATTAGCATCGCGTCTTATTAACTGTTCGGGTTATACGCACTTTATAATATGTAATGGTAGGGTGATTGTGAGAGAAAATGGAGGACCTACAGCTTAACGTGGGGTCCAAACCACTGTGGAGGCCTGGAATTCCACACATTCAAAAGTTGTGTTTAATACACGTCTCGTCAGAGGTGAAGGAAGGAGGGTTTGGTAATCAGACAAATCTGTGCTTTAATGTAATAAAATAATCTTTAGTAAAAATTGCTATAGAATAATACCAGTTAAAATATCTTCAAAAATTGATATCAAATAAAACATAATTTCAGGGAAGGGTGGGGAGGAGGTGAATTTATGGTAAAATGCTGTTACAAAAATAATCAGTTTTCATTTAGGAAAGTTGACCTTGAAATAACCTTGAATACGCCCACAAAACCAAAAATAACTAGTTCTTTTTTCTTTAACCCTCAAAAACACTTATGTTCGAAACATTTTTTTTTCTAAAATACCACCCGCCTCGGTGGCGTAGTTGGCTAACGCGCTTGTCGTGTTAAGCTCGACTGCTGAGGATGAGGAGATCGAGGTTCGAATCTCGGTCGGGTGAACTGGGGGTGGTTTTTCCTAAATGGTTTTCCACTCTCCCTCCACGCAAATGCGCGTTCATTTCCTCTAATTCAACCTTCCCAATTCCTAATCCATAAGCGTAATTACTACTTAAAGCGTATAACCCGAATGGGTAGTAAGACGCGGTGCTAAATATTATTATTACTATTCTAGAATACCTAAATTTCTAGATATTCTGTTGTCTCAAATTAAATGCCTCACCGAATATATGTCACCATGTTTCATTAAAGTGTCACAATATGTTAATGTCACAAAGAAACTCGTACTTATATATACGTCAAATAATGATGTATTAAATTTAACTTACACTCATTATAAATACTAAGCAAATGTAATATGATTTGCCGTTGATGGGTAGGTTGGGGCTCGAATACCATATGGGTGTACTGAGGGCGGGCTTCCCTAAAATATTTTCTCTTCTTCCTCCATGCAACACGGGCTTATTTCCTCTAATATTCTACCATACTTGGTTCTATCTAGCGTAATTATTATAAATGCGCATAACCTGGACGGGTAGTAAGACGATATGAATTTTTTAAATTTCATTTAAAAATATTATATATTCAAAAAACAAACATATTTGTTTAAATCCAACAAAAGGGCTTAAGTTTATTTTCATGATTTTTTCTTAGTTTATTTTCAAATCATTTCACAATGACTTATTAAATTCCATTGAGGCTTAATTTAAATAAAATTATATAGTTGGTGTGGAACATTAGTATCTAAGGGGTTAGTTCACTACTTATGTGCGCTGGTTAATTATTTAAGAACTGAATAATTTTCAGTTCCTAAAGTATCGATTCTCGACTCATAGATATAAGTATTAAAGAAAATATCTTAGTAAATACAAACAAACTATGCAGTGAAATGATAATAATTTAATATAAAGTTTAGAATTGGAACCAAAATACCAGAACCAACACCGTAATCAGACACATTTTGGAACCAAGCCCAACACTCCTGAAAATATACTTTTTATAGAAAATTCAATTCTTGATCTCAAACAAAATTAAATGAGTTTACACCAAGTGGAAAACATATTTCACACAAGAGCGATCGAAGTGACATTTGATATATTCGTCAGTTTGAATCTAAATGGAAATGTTATTGGAAAATCTAAATAAACACCTCTAATAACTCTTCACGCAGTGGGCTAGTCCAGTAGACGCTCTGCGGGTGGCGTGGATAAGAGTGTAGTTTTATATATGGTAAATACTCGGTCCCGTGGTGGCCAATATCAGAAGCGAACACAACAAAATTGAATTCTAAAAGGGGGTGAAAGAGGTTAGGTCACTACATTCCCTGTGCCACTTTATAAGCCTTAGCGTTCCTTGGGGAAAATAAATAAATACTATTTCAAGGTTGATTCTCATATTCCTAAGCTATATTATAAACTAGTTTAGTTATTTTAAGATACTACCTGATTTACATTCATTCTCTATAATATTATAGAATAGTTTTTTCATTGCAAGCTCGTATCTCATTTATACCATTATATTAATTCTGTTTTAGAATAGTTTTGTAATTTCAAGATCATTCCTCATTTATATTAATTCTGTTTTATATACTAGAATAGTTTTGTCACTCCAAGATACTACCTGATTTACATTCATTCTCTTTTATATTATAGAATAGTTTTTTTATTTCAAGATCTTATCTCATTTATATTCATACTCTTTAAGATTATATAATATTTTGGTCACTTCAGGATAGTAGGTACCTCATCTAATCTATCCTGGTCTATATTATAGAATAGTTTTGTCACTGCATTGTAGTACAGTCAACTCTCGATTCTACGACCGCTGGAATAGCGTCCCTCTAGAAGTAACGACCCTTTTTTGGGGAACCGTGAAAATAGTGTGGAAAAAAGGTTGAAAAGTTTAAGGAAATCGGCTGTAAAATGTGTTTGTTGCATTTATTTATGTCGCTGCGTTGCAATTATCTTTGTGAGCGCTGTATTACTAGTAACTGGGGTGGGTCCGTTATAAAAATAGACACCACCTCATCAATGCCAGCCAATAGTACTTGACTCTGTCCACCCCCTCCCACAAGCAAGACAATGTTTCCCCACGCGCGACTGCCGCTACATCACGTGCCAGGCTTGCTTTTGCTGTTAAAATTCCAATAACGACCCCTTCGAAATAACGACCCTTTTCCAGGGAACCGTGAAAGGTCGTAGAATCGAGAGTTGACTGTATTTCATTTATATTTATCCTCCGTTATATTCTATTTTATGTTTATCACTGCATGATGCTTACTACCTTATTTATACAATATGTCACCATAAACAGATCATGACCCGCTTCGGTGGTAGAATGACCTAAGGCGCCACTCTCGCAATATAATAGACTGCTGATTATTGGGAGATAGAGGCTCTAATCCCGGTCGGGTGGTATTTCCAAATATTTTTGCACACTCTATTCACGCAAATGTGAGTACACTACCATTAAATCAGAACTTTCTCTTTCCTTGCAGATTAACATAATTAGTACATATGAGTATAGCCCGTACGGGTACTAAGACGCACTGACAAAAAAAAAAGATGGCTGTAAAAGTACAATACTTTTTAAGAAGCTCCTTAGGAATTCAAGTAAAAGCCCTTTTACTAAAGCAAGATGGTTGTTGATATTATTAGTATACTCCAGAAGGACTGTGTCAAGAATGTAATTAGCGGTATCGTGATTATTTTCCAAGAGAACCGTTTGCTTCTAATGCAGCCGTCAACTTCATTTTTGTGGTCCCTCACCACAAGCCTCGAGGTGATTAACGGGCATAGACGAGCTTCCGATAACAGCTAATCACTGAGGGAGCGGTTTGGAATGGAATTCTCTGTAAGGAAGATGAGCCCATTCATCTTTTATTTCAACAGCCACTTTCACTTTCTAATCTAAGGAAGGTTTCAATTGAAGTCTTAGAACCAAACCATGAATATAAGATTTGAACTAGAAGACAAGTCAACATAGTATTTGAGTAAGAACGTGGACGATAGCGCATATTATAAAATGCTCTCTCTCTCTTTTTTGCGGGCAACAATTTTCTACAGTGAAATCTTTTAATAGCGAACACCTTCTGGTATCAAAAAGATGTCCATTATTAAGAAGTGTTCTTTATTTTGAAAGATATATTTAAAAAAAATTCATAGTACTTAAACACAGTTTAATCAATATTAACCTATATACTGTGGCTATTAAACACAACACTCTAATTAGTACATTGTGTAATATTGTATGCAACATTATTGTGACAAGTGAATAGATATTGTACGTAACTTACTGTACAGGTTACACTATACACAGAACAACACGTAAATAAAATATAATATGAACAGTAGGCCTATTTGTCTACTCGAGCATAGATTAAACTGACGGAACAACCCCTGCTGAAGGCTCGTAAGGTGATGGAGGTTCAACCTTAAAGTACCTTGGTTATTACTATGTAGGCTATTTAAGGAACTTTTCCTAGTGGATGAAGGCGAGACTGCTTAAACCTCGTGACATTCCTACAGTAAAATACTGTATAAGAATTGGTGTTTTCGATTTTTGTCAGCTGTTTAGAGATTTATATGCATAAGTTTTTGTTTCTAGAAATGTCCGCCTCCGTTATTCAGCAAATTCGTTATTCACAAAGTCCGTTATTGGGAAGTTGCTTCACCGTAAGAGCCAATGTTATTATGTCGGGGAAATGTAAACTGTCCGTTATAAAGTAGAATCTGCTATTCAGAGATGTCCATTGAGGGAAATTTCACTGTACATTATATGTATTATTTTCAATTGTATGGAGTGAACGTTGTATAGCTAATTGTTTTCAACACTCAGTAAAACATTCGTTGGCCTGGTAACGATCAAAATAAATGTTAGCTATGTATATCATAGCCTATGTTTATTGGTGAAATGGGTATAGTGTGATGTAGTACATAACACAAGGTACCATTTCAACAAGCTTGGCATATCTTGGCAGCACAACACGACACGCAACTGATTATTTTATATTATACTAGCTGTTGCCCGTGACTTCATTCGCGTTTTCACTAATTTTTTGAAATGACACGCACGACATCTATTGTAAAATCCGGAAACTGAGGGTAAAATTACTTAGGTTGTTAGTGAAAATATAAATCCTCTTTATTCCCAATCCCGTGGGAATTTCAAAAGATCAAAAGATTATTCCTTGTCTACATCATAAAGGAAACCTCTGTGCAAAATTTCAGCTTTCTAGGTCCAGGGGTTTGGGCTGGGCGTTGATGAGGATGAGTCAGTCAGTGAGTCACGACTTTTCTTTTAACATTAAAAAAGGAAAAAACATGAACTAAAAAAAAAGATGGTGCTGTTAAAAGTATATAGAAACACGTGCGTATTTGAATGCAACGTTGTGTCAAAATTTCAAAGCAATCGGTGAAGAACTTTTGAAGATTTAAGATTTAGAACAAACGAACATAAATAAATAAATAAATAAATAATTATATAATAATAATAATGATAAATAATTATATAATAGAAGATTGGCTATAAAACTTGACAGCTGCAAATAAAATATTACCTGAAATATGGATGTATGAAAGTTGTTTTATTAACTTTATACTTCCTCATATCAAGAAAAAGTATTTTAATAATGAACATTTTTCGCCTCGAGATTATAATGAATCTTTACGTTTTATGTGTGTACAAACCCAAAAAATTGATTTAACAATAATGTCCGTCCCAATGTATATCTTTCTATCTGTCTCTGGCCATGGATTTTATTCAAACTTAGAGCCTAGATGTTATAGGGCAATATCTCGGAGATTCTGTTTGATTTTGACCTTAGAACTTAAATTAAGGATAATTCACTGATGAGATTTTTAAAAATTGCAAATTAAAAAAAAAATATTTTAACCATTTTGTTTAAAATGAATAGCTAAGGAGTGTTTGAGATCCCAAATAACTATGTATCCTTTTTTTGGGGTAAAATTTGTTTAAAGGATACTTTAATGATGAGTGGTTTTTTAAAATTTAAAACATTTTAAAATGGTTCAAATGTTTTGTTTAAAATGTATATTTGGGGAGTGTTTGACATAAAAAACTGTATACGGTTTTTTGGAGGGAACTTTGCTAAAGAGTAATTTACTGATTACTTTTTTTATTTGAATATATTGAAAAAATTGTTTTTGATATTTGATTCAAAATGAATGCTAAGATTTTTACATTACAAATAATTATATATATGTATTTGTTTTTTAAAAAGTTATCTTTATTAGCTTATCAATGAATGATCATCTTAAAATTTTAAAAATTTGGAAAACGCCTTAGTGAAATTGCTCAAAATTGATATCGGGAACTATTTTAGATGAACAATAAAAATATCTGTTTACTTTTCTAAAATAAATTATCATAAGGGTAGTTTATTTAAGATAATTTATAGAAAATTTGAAATTTTAGAAATTGTCCTTAAAGTTTAAGTTCAAAATGGGAATACTTTTTTACTATAAATAATATTTTTTTTTTACACATTAAAAATAATTTTAGTGAAGTTTACAAAAAACTTATTTTTAAAAATTATTAAAATAATCTGGTTTAAAATTTATATATAAATAGTTGTAGCCATGACCCTCTTACGACGCCCGAGTGGGTTGGACGAATAGGGGTGTACTCGTATTAGTCACAATACGATTTGCATCTTGTCGTCCAGATATTTACACTAATGAGTTAAGGGTGAGAAAGTAGAGTTTAGAGGAAATAAACTTGAATTCAGAATAAACACATCTCAGTGCTTCTAGTCAGAATGTTAATACCAATACCCTCTTTACCAGCATACAAGTCAAGACTGTTGCAACGTCTACTCGCACGCACAGCTTGAATAAATCTCAATAAATTATATAGTTTTATTAGTATTTATATATTTAGTTTGAGCAAACTATTTAAAGAATATTTCCACTTATTATTTCCAGTATAAGAATAATGAATTACAAACAATATTTTAAAAAGTATTTACATTTACTGTATTAAACATGGCCGCTTGAGAGTTTTATTTTTTAACTCCGCGTCTTACTATCCGTTCGAGTTTTACTCTTAAGTAATAACCACTCTAATAGTTTTAAGGCTTAGGAAGGATATATTTATAGGAAGTGTATCAGCATTTGTATGGAGGAAAGTGGGAAATAATGTTGATAAAATCCACCCTTAGTACACCTGACCGAGATTCAAACCTCGATCTCTCCGTCATCGGTTGTTTAGTCTAGTGCAAGTGTTACGCCTTAAACTACTTCGCCACTGAAATGGGTGCTTAGACTTTTAATTTCGTGTTTTAGTAAAAGTGCATACCTTTATAATTTCTCCAAATATTCTGATTTAGAATTTTCAAATTTAACATAAATTTAACGTAATGTTTCATTTTCATTAATTAATTATGCTTCACTAACTCGTTTACCGTCTAATAAAGAGAGAAAAAAATAATTAAATAATCATATGTAAATTGTTTATAATATTTATACACAAAAATTAACTAAATTATGATATATCTAGCAATGTAAAGATTTTAGTTTATTAATATCCCGGGTGACCTGGTTGTCTAGGGGTAAGGTGTCAGACTTCTGTGCTGGCGGCCGGGGTTCAATCCTCGGTCCCGGCACAGATTTATCTGATTACCAAACCCTTCCTTCACCTCTGACAAGACATCTTGTGAATGTGGGGAATGCCAGGCCTCCACCGTGGTTCGGATTCCACGTTAAACTGTAGGTCCTTCATTTCATCTCACAATCACCCTACCATTACACATTAGCGTAAGTGCGTATAACCCGAACGGGTAGTAAGACGCGGTGCTAATAATAATAATAATATTAATATCCCATCAATGACTTTTTAAAAATAAGGTGTTTCAAATCACCATAAATTAAATATTTTAAAATTATCATCTTCAAAGGCAACTCTAGAATTTATATGAAGATCTATTAGTATTAAATAGGGCTTTCTGTGTTTTTTATGACAGTTGCCTATTTAAAAATAGGATTGGAAAAATATGTTTGATGTTAAAATTTGGTGTATTACACATCTAAACAAAATATATAGCTAGCTACTTCTTAAATACAGGCTACCCATACCTTTTTTCTCCACGGTTCAAGGCGCTAATCTCGTATTATACTGAATTTGTAATGGCGGAAAAGTTCAAAGTGAGAATCTCAGCCTTATTTATTTTATTAAGCACCGCGTCTTACTACCCGTTCGGGTTATACGCTTAAGTAATAATTACGCTAATGGATTAGGAATTGAGAAGATCAAATTGAGATGAAATAAACCCGCATTTGCATGGAGGAAGAGTGGAAAACCATTTAGGAAAAACCACCCCCAGTTCACCCGACCGATATTCGAACCTTGATCTCCCCGTCCTCGGTGGTCTAGCTCAACATGACTAGCGCGTTAGCTAACTATGCCACCGAGGAGGGTGTCTAAGCCTTATTAATTAAGGATAATTTTCAACATTAAATTGATCGTTGTGATTGTATCTATCCCATCCTATACAATAATGAGAGTGCACTTCTTTCAAACTAGCTTTCCTGTTCTTTTCCCGTAGATTGAGCCGATAATTACTCTTAAGGTAAAACGTATGATGGACAAATTATACTCAACTCTTTTTTGTTTAATTAAAACAAATCGATTTTGTTATAATTAACAATACTTAAAATTATAACGGGTAATTTTGATTACTTACCTATTTTGTGTGTGAGGATTACTGACCGGGAGTGAGATGACATCCAGTTTGGTCTCCTGTATGTAGACTATTTGCCTCTCTGATGACTCAGAGCATTACCCAAGATACATCTATGGAGGTTGGGGGTGTGGGCCAGTGGAAATAGTAAACCTAGCTTAAGCCTAATCTACTAACCCCTGCTGACCGTTGGGATAGTTCCTCTTGAGAGAAAAGAAATACCTTTGGTACCAGCTGGGAATCAAGCCCGTGACCCTTAATTTCGTTGTCAGGTGCATTGATCACCATACCATGGGGCCGGATATATATACTCGAATGCACAACTAGTCCATTCAATGCAAATGAAAACCAAAATAACTTCATTGCGTTAATTAAATAATGCTTGGCTGAATTAAAGATATAAAGCACGTTCTCAAAGGATTAGTGACTCGAGTCACGTAAACTCTCGCCGTCGATATAACGACACACTTGGTAAAGCTGACGAATCATGGGACACTAAACCCAAGTGAAAAGAATCACGTTATTTCCCTGCCTTAAATTAATTCTCTTCCGAGATACTCAGTCTGACAAATTGAAACTGCCCTTTCATTTCAAAGTACTGTATTTTATTTTATTTTATTTTAAAATAAAATAAAACATTAATTTAGTCATGATGGTTTAGTAAGCTGGTTTTATTTTATGTTTTATTATCCAATCTCTTTGGATTTTTGCATAATAAATGAAGCCATCTAAATGTTTATGTTTCCATCAGTTATAAGCACAATATTATGCATATAATTATTTTTATATGACCCGTTTTGGTGGCCACATGGTATAAGGTGTTACACTTGCATTAAACTAGACTGCAAATGACGGGGAGATTGATATTCGAATTTTGGTCAGGTTTACCTAGGGTGTTTTTTCAAAATGATTTTTCACCTTCCCTTTACGCTAATGTGGGCACGCTTCCTCTAAATATAACTTTGCTGGTCCCTTAAACCATCAGCGTAATTTTAACGTAAACGTATAACCCTAACGTGGTGTTAAAAGATAAACTATGATATGGTTGGTTAATAACGGTAAATTTCACTTAGAAAAATTTTGTGGCAACCTAGTCATATTTTTGTGAAAATAAAGGGATATAAAAACATGTTTATCGTGTTCCACCTCTAACTACCCAACTGAGCTGTCGGTATATTTACACTAATGGGATAGAATTAAGGAGGATGGAATTTACATTGATGATTAATGTGCCCGTATTTGAGTTCATGGTGGCATGGACACAATTTAGGATACATGGGCGCACTCTAACAGCATTATAGAGTATACCTGTTAGTAGTTCTATAAAACATTAAATAAGCTTGGAAAATATACATTAAACATTATTAATTAGTTTTATATAAAATAAAGTGATAATCAAAACATTTATTAAAAGAGCCTTTGTGACAACAAGAAAAACAACAAGAAGTAAAAGACAAAAAAAAAAGAATATCCTACATTTACATCAGGTTCATGAACAGTGGTAGAATAAATTATCATAAATATAGTTTTTGTAGTAGTCACTTAGTATTTTAATGAATTTAAAACTGATGATGGCCTGTAATTTATTTAGTATACTTTATTAGAAAATAATGAAAGCTCGTTTTTGAAAAGGTTTTGCAAAATGAAAGTTGATTTCATGAATAAAATTAATAGTAAAAATTTGTAATTTACAAATTTGATTATCCTTGGATTTAACTCCTTTTCTCTTTATGTTGTGTGAGTAGCCTCCATTTGACGACTTGTTTCAATGTAACTCTACATCATCCTCAGGTTCCTTCAGAGAGGAAGGTGTTGTTTGTTCTTCTCTACATGATCGTGAGTGATCTGAGGATTATATAGAATTAGCAGGTCTCTAAGTAGGGTCCCTAATCTCTACCAATAAACTGCGGAAAATAACAATAGAGTAATAATTCAGAGCGGTTCGTGTAAGTTTTCGAAATGTCTATCTTGTACAGCCTTCAGTTCAAGTAGCTTGCGTTTTTATTCACAAATGAATTTAATTTTTTTTATAACGAGAATGAATAATCATTTAAGAATATCAATATAGCGTTTTAGAAACGAGCTTTGTAAGTTTACTAAATTATCCTGACCTAACCAAACCTAACAAATTATCACGTTTTATAGAAACATGCAATACCTAAAAATATTTCATCCTGTCAACCTACAAGCGAGCTATACCGAGCGAGTGGTCACTACATAATGGCGAAGATAGTGCCCACATTTGGGGCTAGAGGGTGTCATATGGTTAGCACAACTAACCCTTCGGCCAGTAATCTCAGCTTCCTATACCGGAGTTGCTACTTCTATATTTAAGTAGCTCCCCATTTGTAAACGAGGCTAAGTTGATCTTGTTAAAGATTCAATACTTCACGGAAAGATCTGGAAGCACAGGGGGTCGAACCCGGGGCCTCTGGATCTGTAGCCAAGAATTTTATCACAGAGGCGGTCATATTTGATACCTATATTAATTAAAAATTTACAATAAACATATATTAATTCTTGATTTTTTTTTTCATTCTGCAGTTCAGTTATAATATTAGGACACAAGACTTGACCTGGAATTCTTATTTCGTAATTCTAGTAGGGGTACACAAAGCACGGGATGGTTTTTCTGCAATTCACGTGCACTGGGAAACATTTGTTTAGCTCACCCGGTCGTGATTCTAAAACATAATTCTCCGTCACCAGCAAGGTGTACTAGTCGAGACTAACACTTTAATCATTGATCTCATCGTTGTAATTATTAATTTTTTTGAAATTATTAATAGACTGAATAAAGAATACACTAGAGTCGTGACTATCCGAATTAAAGGGGTGGCATTCCAAGGTGGATAATATGGAATTATAGTGTAAATAATTTTCATTATGGGTTTGCCTAATTTTTTAATTTTCACAAAATATTTTATTCTGTTCTAATAAAACCTTCCCATTTTTTGATTGCGATGTAAAATAGGAACACAGTAATTACAGGTGGACATAAAAGTAAAACTAGAAAGAAATTTGTAAAATCTTTATTATACTATGCTTTATTTTGTAAATTAATCATCAGCTACAAAGCAAGAACAACAAGTGAAAATATAGTATCAAATTAATTACATTATAAATTCAGTAAATGTTTTATAGTGGGTATGTACCGGTTTGTTTATTTTAAAACGCACTTGATAACACTGAGAACCGGACCGGATAGTACGGAGGGCTGAATGATCTAAAGGTCGAATATTTGCGACTCTAGTGTATTTCGAAGGAAGATTTCACTATCGAGGCTATATTATGCAGCAGAAGAGGAACAGTTGGCGCGGAAGCTGGGATGGAGAGTTAAGATGTTGGTCTGGAGCACTCTTTTTTTGTATGTTAATAAGATGAGAGGCTAAAGGATGAAAACGACCGCTTTATTTGACATCAATGTCCAATATTTTAGGTAAAATAGCTCTTCTTGTCAGTGGTTCGAAGAAAGTAACGATTATCTACGCAGGAAGGTTCTGATGATTTGTGAATTTTTTTTTTATCGTTTTGAATTTCGTGAACAAGATGCTCGGTAACTTCCTGAAAAACAGAAAAAAAACTTTTTTTAAAAATTCCTTTATAATAATAGTAGGTAGCCTAGGTTTAATACCAAGGTTGTTAGATACTCAATAGAAGGTGATGTAGGTGTAATGAAACAGGTAAGTTATCAAATATGTACCCGCAATTTAATTGCGATGAAATTGAAAAACTACAGTACTAAATCACTTGAGAAACTCCTCTCAGTACACATGGATGATCTTCGGACCGTTATGTCCTTATTTTTTTCACTCCAATTTACTGTAAACCAGACATTCAAGACCACGTTACTACTGTGTGTGGGCAATTTGGTTTATGTTTATCTTAATAAAAGTTTCTGTATATAAGGCTGAATCCAGAAATTAATTTGTAGAGAGGGGAAGGGGAAATTTATTTTAAGAATATAAATAATAAACCTCTCTTAAAGCAAACTAAAGTGTTTTAAATTCTAAGTATTAAAGATGCTCTACATTTTATAAGATTACTCCATTAAAATACTAGTTGAGGCTTTAAGGGGGAATACAACAAACAACACATTATTAATATAACTTTCAGGAGAAGGGGCTGGTACCTTCATCCCTTCACCCTATAACCCCCCCTTTGGTATACTTTTCTATCCGATTCTTTAATCTATGTTAAAACTGTTATTATAGCTTAGGAGAGAGAGAGAAAGTTGTGTTTATGGATACATTTAAGTTGATAAATTATGGGGGCGTTAAGTTAAATGTCTGATATTCAGAACCTCTGAGCACAAATATTACTACGACGAGATTAGGATCTGACTGCGGAGCCGGCGGACATGTCATTTGTTTTCCCTCACTGCTCTCTCTCTCTCTCTCTCTCTACTCCTTGTTTAGTGGGTAGCTAGGCAAACCTCACTGCCATGGGGTTTATGGGGGACTTACTTGAAAGGAAAATGGCACATATAGCAGAGGCTGGGCTCATTTTCTTTGAGCCCAGTATACTGGAAATGGAAGATTACAGACTATGACTGTGGCCCCTATATAAACACATGGCTGGTGGTCAGCAGGGGGACCCAAGTACGAGCTTTGGCTAGTACAATGAGTGGACCAGCGTGTCCGAGCGAGGACCGGTGTGTCCGGTTGGGTGGACTATAGCGTTGGTGACTTACATGAATTACACAGGTCACGTAGATATTGGCTTTTAACTTGTTAACTGTGTTGATGATGAATATTATTAATTACTTCTTTAAATATTTGAATAATTATTAGGCCCCTATGAGTTTTATAGCTATTAATTTGTTTGTTTAATTTATATCTATTTTAAGTGTGTGTATATTTCCTTACTTAATTAAGTAGATATTTATGATCTAGAACAATGATTGCTTAAATTGTAACTTAATCAGTGTATGTGTTTTCTTTGTTGTCAATAATCAAAGCCATGAGTATTACGTAAACGTTTTCAATCGTGTTTAATCAACAACGTACCCCAATATCCTTCAAAGAACTCGTGATTCAGACGGTGAGGTGTGACTGGCCTGCGACTCCTACGTTTCACCGTTACATTACTATTTTATTAAAAAATAATGTTTCGTGGTTTTAGACTTAATGCTTGTATTGATAGTGAGAAGGGTGATGGATTCACTGCAATATTGGTGCTAGTATTTATAGAGGACGACATGTCTTTATTTGTCAGAAATAACTCACTTCGTTAAAAGTACCCCTTCTACTAGCTTAAATGATCAATCCTGATAATTTATCAGAAGTTAAATAATTTGAAAAGTCTAAAGACCATGATTGAAACAACTGTCACGATATCAGTATTGAAATTTAAACAATTTTTTCTTCCATAAAAAAACATTTTATTATATTAGATTACGTGATAAAATATAGTCAGCGGGATATTCATTAAGATAATTCACTACGTTAACTTTAATAGAAGATTGAAAAAAACAAATGAAAAGAGGAGACATTGACCAAGGGGACCCTTTGATAAAATTGACAAATCCCACGACATATGGATATATTTAAGTAATAGTTCCAGTAAATTTGAGAGTGTTGTAACTAAGCTGATATTATTTACATATATACGAAATAAAAACATAAAATTCTAACATTTAATAAAAATATCCTATTTTTACTTTGTCATATATAAAATGTTTTCTAGTTGAGAAAATGTTCTACCTGGAGATTATGATGGATCTTGACGTTTAATGCGCCTCAAATAAAAAATAAAAAGGGGCCCTACAGTTATGTTTGTCTCCTGCACCACTGGATATATGTTGATACCTTGGAACACAGCCGAAACTTAGCATTGTATTTTGTTCAAACATCATGTATAGATATTATATGGTCATACCTTTTGGACAAATTGTTATTTTGAATGTAGTTTTAAAATTAAGAGTAGTTAAATGAATTTTGAAAATTATATTTTTTTTTGGAAATGGCTCAAACTATTTTATTCTAATTGGATTTATGGGGAGAGTTTAGGTGATAGATATTAATCTATACTTGTTTTAGGGGATATTGATTTAGGGTAGTTTATTTATAGATTGTTTTAGAAAAATTTCTCATTGTGAAATTTCTATAACAATTTGGTTCCAAGTGGGTATCTGATGAATCTTTTATTTTATAAATAGCATTGAATACTGGTTTTAAAGGAAAGAATCATTTTAGGGTATTTCACTACTTTTTTTAGATTTCAAATGTATACATGAGAAAGTATAAATGATTTTTTCGTATCATTTATTATAAGTGTTGTCTATGACGAGTAGCTAAGAATTAGATAACATATGTCGCAACAACTCAATATTCTAAGAATAAAATACATAATACATGTATCAAGTTTAAATGATTTCTGATGAACATTTGAATATCACATTAACATTCTGTAGCCTAAATTACCTTGGCAGAGGAGTATTTGGTTGGCATTACAAGCGTTCATCTAGTACAGCGTATCTCAGATGGTGGGTCGCAACCTAGCAAAGGGTCACGAAAGCAAAATGCCGGGTCGCCTAAAAATTAGTAAACGATTTGGTTTTAGTTTGATTTCTTTAAATTTTTGTAATAGTAAAATGCTTCTTTATTATAATTTATAAATGTATGAATATTCAAATCTTTTTTATTTTACCTATAGGACAGGGTAGGTAATGAAATTTTGGTGGGTCACGAAGGAGAAGTATAAAAATAGCCGGGTCACGGAGAATAAATGGTACGGAACTGAGCACGGAATTTCTCACTCTATTGTTTAAAAATGACGATATTGACTCAAAACTCGTAATATATGTGAAACTAAATAATACGCACTAGCAAACCTAAGCATAAATTGCACTATACTTACGTAAAACATTTTCTAAGTGCCAGTATTAAATTTTATTATTTTATTTTTAAAGAATGTCCTCATTTGTATGTTTGGACAAAACAAAAATGATCGATTTTGGGTTCATAAGGGTCAAAACTTTGTATTAAAATTTTGACTTCCGATTAAAATTTTAACATTTTATTAGTTGTTTCACATCTTCAGGCAATCGCATTGCTATTTAATTCCTCATTTATAAATTTTGACCAATAAAACATGTAAATATTGACTATTGAGTCTAAAATGAAGGAGATAGATAATTGTTGTACAAACACTTCTCCCAATAGGTTAAAAGAAAAATAACATAAACTTTTTGAGAGACTTACTTATATTTAACTACTTTATGATATTACGGATTATTGCGTTCAAACTTAAGTAGTATCTCTTTACAACTAAAGCTCACAAAATTGTAAACTATATTTGCCAATATCTCATAAACTGTTGATAAAGAGGCAGTCAGAAGCAAAGGGGTATAAGTGACAATATACATTTGAGAAAATAAGGCTTAAAGTTAAGATCTAATTAAAAATTCTGAATGACACTGTCAACTTTTTTTACATTAATAATTTTTTTAAAGTCATTAATTAATTTTTAACTACAATAATGAATTTTGTTCAATACATTTTAAGCAGGATTTTCTTTAAATAAGAAGCTTGTTTGCACTTACACCCCCCTGCCTCCTAATAAGTCACTTATATCCCTTTGACTCTGAACAATTTTAGGTCTAGAGTGAATTTATAAACCAAATATAATACAGTTTAATATTTTTAAATTTATTTTACTAAATTAATGACACAATCAATGCTAAATTTAAAATTACAATATGGTACTCATTCATAGAGAGAGTACTTTTTTATTTCAATTTGTCTCACTGATTCCCACATAGTGTCTTCATGAAACTCTGAACCTTCTGTACTTGGCCCTTCATTTCCTGCGTTCTCATCATGGTTTGTAGCAGTTGATTTTTTGTTTTAATATTTAAGATTCTTGTAAAATGAGTGGTGGATAGAGGACAAAAATTGAATTAATTGCTAAAGATTACGATAATTTGTCAGTTTTTATGGCAGTTGGTGATTCATAAAGTGGTTTTAAGTGTGTTGTTGAGCTTGGACGTCCTCTTTTGGCTTTTGGCAGGTTTACTGATTCATAATATATTTCTTCATTAAGAATATTCTTACCAAAAAAAACAGTGTAAGGAAGCTCCTTTTTGAGATAAATTATTATTATTATTAGCACCGCGTCTTACTACCCATTCGGGTTATACGCACTTACGCTAATGTGTAATGGTAGGGTGATTGTGAGATGAAATGAAGGACCTACAGTTTAACGTGGAATCCGAACCACGGTGGAGGCCTGGCATTCCCCACATTCACAAGATGTCTTGTCAGAGGTGAAGGAAGGGTTTGGTAATCAGATAAATCTTTGCCGGGACCGAGGATTGAACCCCTGCCGCCAGCACAGAAGTCCGACACCTTACCCCTAGACCACCAGGTCACCTTTTTGAGATAAAGCTATTGAATATTGCGAATACCTGTGACATTGCCTTTGACTAAATCATCCATACAATTGATTGATAAAAAATCGTCTTTTTCCATCCATACTTCACTAAATTTACGGCTTGCATGTGCCACAACACTAACCCAGTCATCTGGTATAAACACATACATAATGCTGGTGCTTCTTTGATTTTTCAATTAAGCCAAAATCTTGGTCGCACTCCTTATAGGAATGGCCAAAAATCAGGAATTTTTGATCCACAGTATGTTTAAGGTTATTTAATAAATACATCCAGAACTTAATGATATTTTCGTTTTGGTTCTGTCCCCCAGCATTATCGCTGATATCAATGAGATGTTTCACAGTAGCAGGAAGTTGCTGTACATACTTTACAAAACGAGAACCAATTTCTTGTGAACCCCGTGAAGCCTCACCTTCATGCCACATAAACATCGTAGCCTGGTCATTACAAAAATCAATTACAGCGAAATTGTAGGTCCACAAGTTAAGACTAGGGTGGGTAATGTTTTTTCAAGATTACTTTGATTATTGTAGGTTTATCTATTTTCAGCTGTTTTGCATCACTTTTAGCTGATCTCGCTTTCTCAGATCGCCACAAATTAAATCAATTTTACTTTAACTTCAGGATCAGTACTTCTACTTTTTATTTGTTCATAATTTCCTTGGTTATATTCTTCACATTCTTTCATAATAAAAACTACAGATTAATAAGATTAAAATATAATCAACAGATTCCACACACACACCAAAGAAAAAGTAGTCATTTATTCATGTGATTTGCAAAGCAGTTTGGAGCCAAAGAGGTATTAGTGCACTAGTATCCCTTTGCCTTCAAAGAGCATGTATGTTTTGTTCAGTGGTTCTAAGAAAAGTCACTAGAAAGCAGCACAAATTAGTCAATACACAAATATCCCTTTGCCACCAATCAGTTTGGTATTCAAATTACACAATGGGTATGTTATCTCAAAATGTATGATATTGTAACATACGCCCCTTTGCTTCTGGCCGCCTCGATTGTATAGAAATATAGTTCAAATAAAAGTTTTTAATTTTTAATAGTACTAAAATTTTGCAATGATAAGTTATTTAGTATCTCAAATAGTTGCGGAGATACGGAAATTTCCGCGTCTGTAAATTACCCCAAAATTCATTTTCATAGAAAAATGGAAATAGCCATTTTAATTATAATCTTAATAAATGCCTAGATACAAATTTTAATCAAAATCGTTTAAGCAAATTTTGAGAAAATCGATTTGTTCCCTTTTCGCTTTCTAATAATTTACTCTTAATTTTAGGGTTAAACAGACACACAGACCGACGGCATTGCAAAAACAACTTTTTAGGTTTCGGAGGGTAATGAGACGTCGACATCCATCAACATTTAGGGGTAGATTATTTTTACGGTCACAATACTTTACTTTTAGTGTTCTAAAAGTTAAGATTTTTTTTTGCGTATAACTTGAAGGTTATTGGTTTATAAAAATATGTTTCAGATAAAAGCTTTGTATTATAAATGGACCTATATATTTGCAATGATAAGTAATTTCATATCTCACAGAGTTACGGAGAGATGATAAATAATAGGAATTTACGCTTCAGATATTTTGCCTGAATATTGAAAGTAGCCATTTTACCTGGAATATCTATAGATGTTCATTAATAAAATTTAATCAAAATCGTTAGAGCAGATTTTGAGTAAATTGAGTTTTCTCTTTTCGCCCTTCAATAAACCACCCTTAATTTTAAGGTTAGATATCAATTCCAAAAACCCCTCGGGGTAACTCTATTAAAACTCTAGATACCATGTTTTAGCCTGATCGGTAAAATATCTCGAGTTCGATTTTTTTGACGATCACAATATTTTCTCTACTTGTAGGATGGCGATAAAGTAAAAATGTTTGGGAAACAATGATCTAGTAGACGTGGATTTATTTCAGGCTGGTTGATCTGAAACTCTTTCTAAGTAAATACTAAATTATCTATAGGCCCTAGTATAATAGAACTCAAGCATAATAATTTAATTCTTCACTAGAGTAATCTGTGCGTTAAGTACTGAAGGAAATCTAAACAAATATTTTGAGTAGGGTGCCTATAAACGTGAAATAAATATTAAATTATAAACATCAAACATTTTTGTTTTTATTTTGAAATGAAAATCAAGTCTCTCATGGGGAAGGATATTATCAATTTTCCTGCCACATAACTTTTCAACACGTGTTTTTGTTTGTAGGAAGCTTGTACGGATCTCGTGTTTAATAACTCCCCTTCCCCCCCCCGGAGAAGCGGTGAAGCTTAACTGGCAGTTTCAACTTGTACAGGTCTTTCTAATTACGCGTGGTAAATTAATTGCCGCGCAGTAAATACGGTGTTGTACCGTAATAAAGAGCGAGTTATACAGCTTCCTGCTGCCTCCCTGTGTAATGGACCACATAACGACAGCTTGCTTTAACATGCACAGTTTCAAGTTTCAAACCTTATTTTTATATCTCTCTCTTTCTCTTTCTCGGTATAAAGGTGTAGTGTTGCTTGCTCCTTAAGATAATTCAATAACGTTTTCTGATTCATTTTGTTAAGAAAAGCTTGAATTATTCATTTAATTTCTCATATAAATAAAGTATTGTAAACGTAAAACTTTTATACCTTGAAAGTATGATAGAGCTTGACGTTTTATGCGACTTCCTAAACAAAACCAGAAGATCGTACAGATCTGTATGTCCCTGGTGCTAAAGCTAAAATGGTTTTCATATTCTGAAAATTGAAAAATGACTCCTAGATTATATCTAGATGGAGTAATCCACACTAAAATGCATAAATAATAGCTGTGGATATTTGATTCATTAAAATGGTTTTAATGAATTTTGTTCAAACTTTATATAGGCCTATATATATATTTGGGCCTTTTTTATTTTTAAATTAGGATTTTAGACCTCAAACAAAGGGTAGTATACTAATGACTGATCTTCGAAAATTCAAAATTTTTCGAGAATGACTTAAGTAATTTTTTTTAAAAGAATATTTGGGTAGTGTTTTACATGATAAATAAAAATTTATATTTATTTTGCTAAAAAAGATTAGCTATAGAGTAGTTTACTGATGACTTATTTTTTGAAATTGGTAATTATTTTTAGAATAAATTTAGCTACTTATTCTAAAAATTTATATCTGAATACATATGGCTAACAGAATTATGATTTTTGTTTTTTAAGAAAACTTATTAGTGGGTAGTTTATTATTAATTGATTTATGAAAATTTTCTCACAAATTATATTATAATATATGAGAAAGTATGTACGATTCTGTCGTAAAATTTATTCAAGTTGTCGCTGATCTATGAGAATTACGATGAAGATAAATGTTGTGATCGGCATGGCTATCTTCACGAAGAGTGTACTAGACTTGAACGAACCACAACAGAAAGGGATGCTTTAATTTTTTCCCCTGCTTTGGACCAGATCTGTTCGAGGCAGTTAAGTCAGGAATAGTTTAAACGCACGTGATTAAATGAGGCACCAACCGTTGAGTCGAATAGAAGCCTTTCAGAGAAGACTAATTTAATTACAGGCTTTTTCAATTATTTACCACTGAAATGCTACGATAAGGAAGACGTTGATTTCTTTATTGTATTAGATTAGCGTTTTTGGAATGGTAAAGGTTCAAACACTCCCGAATGTGCTGAAAATGTTTAGTCGCAAGTGATTTTGACATCCTCTCTACGTGCTAATGCTGTCACATTTACTCGAATATTCCCTTTACATTCTTAACCCTTAATTTAAAAAAATCTTTAGTAATTTAATGTTTTGATCGTGTCAATTAAAAATAATTAATACATCATTAAATTTAATTGAATACGGAATTCACCTTATTTTTTTAGTACGAATATTTAATGAGTAAAAGAATAGAAGCTGTGTTATTCCATCATTTAATGTTGACACCATAGTTATAAAGTGATCGTTCCCAATTTAATAGTAAAACTCATGGTCAAAATAAGGGGCTTCAATCAACTTTAAATCATTATTTTCACATGACCGGGTTTTTCCCCTTCTACCGGTATCGGTAGGAACGCGGACTATTACGCATTTTGTCTAATTTATCGATAACTGGAAGGTTGAGGTTCGAATCCCTGCTGGGTGCACTGAGCTTAATTTCTTCCTTAAATGATTTATTAATCTTTCATTACACTCACATGGGTACATTTTATCTAAGGCCTAGCTTCCTCATCCCTACAAATTTAACATAAATTAAATGCGGAACGCTTAAACGGATACTAAAACGTGATGGGGAAAAAAACTTCTTTTCTTTATTGTGTTTACAAAAAAACTAAATTAAGATTATTTTTTTAAACTCCCCACTTCCATCAAAATCCGATATTTTCTTGGTCAAACCAAATCTTTCAAAATAAACCCAAGTCTGGCACTGAGAACATAAATCCAAGGTTTTGTCCACCATGCCAACTGGTATAGTCACTTGCGTGGTGACCCATCTGATTTGATAAAATAACTTCTTATCTAATTCTAAGATTTTTTTTTAAACTCTGGTGTATTCAATAGCACTCACCTGTACTAATAAAACATGTATAGTAAAATTTATCATAGAAAAAACTTTTAGAAAATCCATATAATATTTTTAGGCTAAAATTGATAACACTTATGGTGATGCGGGATTATATTGAGATATTTGTGCCACGATTGGGCGCCAATTATTATGATACGAGCCCGCGATGGGCACCAATTATGGCGATACGGTTATTTATTTGGTATTTTACCCGTGATTGAGCACTATTTATAATGAATTATATCTGGGTTTTATGATGATGACGCGTATATGCCTGACTACGCACTTGTTACACGATTATGTTACCTGATTATATGTGATACTTATACTTATGAAATGAGCAAGATTAATGTTGCACATGATTTATTTAAATGATTTCACCTTCGGTACTGAAGATATGATATAAAATTATACAGTTATTGTTAATTCACGGATTGTTTTTCTATGATATTACATGTTCCACTTTCTGAGTACTTTGTGCTGTGTAGACTTACGTTACTACTTATTAATATATTACTGGCACTGTGGATTCATACGCATAAGCGGTTTATATATGACTGACCCCTTGCTTCTTGGACCCTTTGTCTCCAGTGTTAAAACTAACTAATATAAAAACTCCTGGCAACCTGATGTTGTGAAGGCTGGCTTCCTATTGGGTAGAGGTAGTTGATCTTTTAAAGAAAAAGAAAAGTTTTAAAGCGCAATATATTGACATTATTTCTGAAAACGTGTGATTATCCATGGTTGAAGTATTCAAAAGGATATTTTAGATCGAGTTCATTAAAGAAAAATACACTTCTTCCATGACTTTTTACATATATGAGAGGGATCCAAAACAGTATGATCACACACTCTAGTTTATTATTATTGCTATTTATCGGAATTGATATCCAATGCATTATTTCAGTCAGAAACCTACTTAGATAAAGAGTCTTGGGCTCTATTCCCAGAATGGTCGAAAAATAAATTATTGGTGAAATGTGGATTTCCCCATTCACAATGATGAATAATTAACGGATGGAGGCTGGGTGGTGTGTATGTACTAGGATAAGGGTTGTTAGGCTTAGTATATTGGGCTCCATCTTTCCTTTTTCTCTCTCCTGGTACATATTGCTCAGGAAACTTGAGTAACCTTAACATTTTTCAAGTTTATTTGAGGTATTTAACGGTCACTCTTTGGAACTAATGATTATATCCGCACAAGATTTATAAACTGATTTAAATCTCCAACAGACAAAATGATCAGCCGTTAATTCATCGCTATAAAAGGGTAGACCCATATTTCACCTATGATAAATTTTTCGGTCATATCAGGAATCGAACCCGGAACACTTAGCGCAATAGACAGACACGCTACCTACCGAGATAAGGTAGCAAGTAAAATTAACAGTTTCCAACAAAGAGGTATTGTACACAGCAACAAGCATATACAGTAAATGCTTTTAAAAGCTTACGATAACAAGAGCTATTGGTACTATCTATCAAAAGTGACAGCTGCGAATTAAATTACTCTATATGGTTTTAGTAACTTTGTTTTTTTATAATGGAGGCTGTTCCATTGGCTTGCATGCCTCCCTTACTTTCACCAAGTAGTATTATCGATAATTTAACATTTGTAATTCATAATGAATATTTATTAAACATGAAATAAAACACAGTTTTTATATACTCATACATTATTTTTAGCCTAGTGTCTTACTATCCATTCTAGCTATACGCTGCTCATATAGTCATTTAATTTAAGAACACAATAGAAGTGATCGTAGCAAGTTAAATAATGTAAACGAGAAAATATGATGTAACACTCGCAAGAGAATTTATCTATTCTTTGTTTACTTTAAGTGTCAAATGGGAAGAATCTTATCTAACAGCTAGTAGAAAAGCTCTTAGATTTACATACACTTAATCTGTCACTTTTGATAGAAAGTATTAGTACCTATAAAATAACAGTAAAAACATAAGAAATGTTATCACTGTAAGAAAAACCAGTTTGTTTTTTCTAAATCGTTATTCTAACCAAATCCTCCTTATAGCTATCAGTATTTTTCTGCTGTTCCAATTCATTCTTGCCTCATTATTTGGGTCAAAAGTGCATGTGTCTAACGCTTTCCTCCCCGGAAAATTCGAGGATTCGCAAAATAAATCAATTATATGAAGTAAATCTTCCCACAATTTGCAAATCCATAAAGTTATTATCTATTCATACCAATTATTTCCCATATATGGTATTTTAGTGTATATTGTGGTTCATTTAACATTAACAGTGTGTTTGTGAGGAGGTCAAGTTAATTAATTACAAATTCATAACATAACTAACGGAGAATTATGTAGTCATTTTGTTGTAGCTGTGTGACACTATGAGTGGTGAACCGCCTGTGTGGATAATATATAATTTATGTCAGTGTTTTACAAACTTCCTACAGTAACGTAACCCTTTCAAGGCTATCCCCTAAACAATATACCCCTTTAATTTCTTCAAATAAAAAACAAACAATTACTTTTCATACAAACACCCACAAGCAATCGCTCCAAATTTGAATAAAGTTTTGGCAGTTAGTTAAACAAAACCCTTAGAGAGAGAAATAAAGACTAGTAAAAGTCCGTGACATCACGTCATAATATGCGTTTGTATGTTTATTAAACATTCTATTATAAAAATATATTTGGTGATTAATAAATCTTAGTGGTTCGTCACGTAACCCTAGAGGTATTCCTAACGATTTGGACAACATTTATGTGAATCCAAGTGTAAATCATAATATGTATACATCAGATGTATGTATATATCAGATATATATGGGATTTATCAATATTGTTTTGCCTTAAAATCTTTATAGATATCGACTATATATTTCTAGACTACGTTCTTCAAGGCCCGATTGAGATAGCTATATTAATAATAGTAGCTATAGTAAAATATTATTCATGTATATTATCTCATTAAATTTCATGCCAGCAGCAGGGATCATGAAGTATAAGACGTTAGTCTTTCAATAGAATTGACTGTCTAGGATGGTAGGGCTGAGGTTTTAACTCAACCGAATGGACCAAGGATGGTTTCACTTTGCTTTTCCCATAACTTCTAATTCGGGTGCACTTTATTTATACCTAATTCCTCATTCCCACTCATTAAATTAAAACTTGTACCAGTGGAATTCCGGCCGTGATGTACTGATTAAATTTTTATTACTGAATCTTTCAATTCTCACTCCACGAAAATTCTGGAAATTCTACCTTCTTCGCTCTTATTCTAATAACAAAATAAAATGCACATACCCCAAACGGGAAGTAATTATTCCTGGTGGAAAAACATCAAAGGTGTCAAATTCGCTATAGAGTTATCGTACCACCCTTTCAAGAAAGAGATATTTTAGAAAGTTGATTATGGCACGAATGTTCTCTTCCTCCCCTTGTTTCTCTTCCTCGTAATCTAATTCCGTCTGCAGAGAACAAGAGGAAGTTTGTTCGCGACTTCTCGTGCCACGAGCACATGTGTGCACGACGCCACTTTCACGCTACAACTTTGTAACATAACAATGAAGCACTCGAAATAAGCGCGATTCATAAAACAGGAAGTGATGACAACGTGAGGTGTTAGGACCACATTTTATTAATATGTCATGTGAGGGCTATAACCTACTTTACACTGACCTGGGAGGCTGGGGTTTGACATCTACTAGGATAATTATAGTATTTCCTTCATATCAGTGTTCTTCCCAGTTGTTTATAAATATTAATGCTTTTTTTTTTAAATCCACACCCTTAAAGCTATCCTCTGAGATATAGTAAGTCATTAATAGTAACCTTATAGATTCTTACACGTATAAGTACTCACGTGGTCTAAGGCGTTGGTCTCCCAACTTGATTATGGCAGAGAGACCGAGGTTTGAATCTCTGCAGAGTTATCTGGGAATGGTTTATCCCATACTATTCATCTCTTTAGTTTAATCATTTGATTACCAGCATGGACTAAAATTTATCATAAGTAAAATTGAAGTTTCCCCTTGCAAAGTGATGAATTAATGGTCAGAGGGCTAGGTTTTGTGTCTATTTTAAATTTAAGTTAGCTCATAAGCCGCCCGTGTGCTTTATAGTCAGTCGATTCAGAAAGTGCACATCAAATCTCTAAGAAAACACGTATACCTGCTTACCTACACTATGGCATTAGGAATTTGAAAGTTTATGGCCAAACTTAAAAAATTACTCCACCCATCCCTATCCTGAGCTAGTTATATCCAGTCCACCTCATTACATCATATCTTTCAGGTCCATTCTAAGGCTATTCTACCATCTGCATCTTCCTAATGGTCTCTTCCCATTGGCTTTGCCAGTAAATACTCTGTACACAGTTATAGTGTCTTCCATTTACACTGCATGTCCTGTCCGCTGTAAATTGCGAAATTTCCCTATCCTAACATTGTCTTGTGGTGATTACAGGGTATCTAGCTTATAATTATGTAACTGTCTCCACTCGCCAGTATCTTCATACCTTTTTGAACCAAGTATCTTCCTAAGCTTCTTGTTTTCGAACCTCCTAAATTTGTTTTCGTCATTTAAGGTAAGAGACCACATTTCACACCCATAAAGAACAACCAGTAGACTTATTGTTTTGTATACGCTTAGTTTTACATTACTTTAAAACATGTATAAATGTAATTTATTTAAAAATTATCACACCCACACCTATCACTCATACACTTGTTACTTATACGTCTATCTTTAGTAAATTTATCAATCACATCCCTAACACTCACATTAATAATAATATTCTTATCACTAAAATTCCTACAATAATTTTGTAAGACCTGAAAGGAACAAAATGAAGACCAGAAACTAAATTTACAGGACGTACAATACAGACCCTCTATCGATAAAGCTTCATGAAATTTTAAAAAAAATCATAGTTTATTGAAATACATATAAAAACGAACATAATGCTTAGAGAAAGTATAGAAACACAGCCTTTTTTTATTCGGAGATTAAAATTCTATTTGTCTTTAAATTTTTCCCAATTTCCAGATTTCCAGATTTTGGTCTTTACCAGTTTCATTCTCTACAAAAACTACTACTACTCTTATCATTAATAACTATTGTGTGCGATACAGGCTATTACCATCTTCAGTGGCGTAATTAGCTAACGCACTGGTTTCGTGTTGAGCTAAACTGCTGAGGACGGGGAGATCGAAGTTCGAATCTAGGTAAGGTGAACTGGGGGTGGGGTTCATAAATGGTATTTCACTCTCCCTCCAGGCAAATGCGGGTTCACTTCATCTAAATTCAACCTTACCAATTCTTAACCCATTAGTGTAATTAGTACTCAAGCGTATTACCCGAAAGGGTAGTAAGATGGGGTGCTAAAAAATTAATTATAAGAATTATAATACTTGTGTAGGATAACAAGTTTAACTGGTTATTATAAAAGTACTAGTTGATGAGGATTAACATAAAATAAATGAACTGGTGTTTATTTGTATTTGTAATTATTAGGAGGTAACCACAACCCTTTAAGTCAAAATACGCTATCCCCTACACCGGTAGCCGTGAGGTATCATTTAACTTTCAATATACTGTACTTTGTCGACGTTGATGGGGTAATCCGTGTTTGAGTTCTGGCTGAGGAAATTAAATGTTTTTTTCCAAGTGCGATTTTAACTGATATATTTACCTTATCTTCCCCAGATATTGCAGGTGCACTTCATCTAAACTGCACTCTTCATTCTTACCCCATCAATAAATCCGATAAATAGCCGGTGTCATAGACACTAATTAAATAATAAGCAAATTAGCACATCTGTAGTCCAATTTTCAGATGAAGGGTGTTACCTGATAAATAGACATTCTACTAGATATATTTTCACGTAGTCATAGATCAAGACATATTATCTACAGCTATCACTATTGATAGATATTATCAGATTCTATAAAATAACACGAATAAAGTAGTATAATATTATAATTTTTGTAGCAAAATAAGTTTAAATTTTCTAAATGGTTCTTTTTGAGAATTGGACTGTAACGATTTTATGTTGAGGCTATTTCCATGGATGTTGTTTAAAATGAATTGTTTTGGAACTCTTTTGTAGAAGGAATACACAGCTTTTTTTGTGAATAATTAATTCAGTGTTATAGGCGTCGTTGGCAGTGCAAGTCAAAGACATTCACATTAATAATTCAGTTTTGAATGAAAATATCTCCTAAGATGTAAATTAATAATTACATTAATTATATATTTATTGTGATGTAGTAAAAGAAACTGTTACAGAATATTTCTTTAAATAAAATCAGTCCATCAATTTAATGGGTTCGGCCCGGTAAGAGAAGTATTGCCACGCAAACGTTTTGCTCTAACCTCATATTTAATTCTAAGATACATTATTTTTAAATATGGTTCACGCCAAAATAAAGTAGAAAGATTCCAATATAAAGCAGTTTTTACTTTATCGCTATCTTACAGGAAGAGAAAGTATTGTAATAGTAAAAAAATTGAACTCAATATTTTAATGAATGTCGACGTTTAATGACCCCCCGAATCCGAAAAAGTGGTTTTAAATTTCCGTCTGTCTTTCTATCCGTACCTCCAACTAAAGCCTAAACTATTTTACCAATCAAGCTAAAATTTGGTATCTAGTGTTTTCATAGGGTTGCCCCGAGAGGTTTTTGGAATTGTATATCTAACCCTAAAATTAAGAGTAGCTTATTGAGGGGCAAAAAGAGAAAAAGTCAATTTTTTCAAAATTGGCTCTAAATATTTTGATTAAATTTTATTCCTAAATATTATAAACAAAATGGCTACTCTCAATATTTCAGCAAAATGACATTAAGGGTTCCGGTCTGATGCGTAAATTATCATTTTTTATCATATCTACTAAACTATATGAGATATTAACTTACCATTACAAATATGTAGGTATATTTATAATACAAATATTATTATAAAATCAATAACTTTCTAGCTATACTCATATATATATTTTTAAAATTTCAAACACAAAAGGTAAAGTATTGCGACCGCAAAAAAAAAATCTAACCTGATATGTTGATGGATGTCGGAAGTCTCATGACCCCCCGAACCCTAAAAAGTGTCTGTTTAAACTTAAAATTAAGAATGGTTTAATAAAGAAATTTAATGATTTTTGATTAAAACTCGTATCTAGGCGTTGATTAAGATTATAAATAAACTAGTTACTTTCATTTGCCCATGAAAATGACTTTTATGGTACTTAACAGAAGCAAAAACTTCCGTATCGCCTCAACACAGAGATAGTAAATAACTTATTGCAAAATTGTACTACTATTAAAAAATAAAAAACTTTTATATTAAATATATTTTTATTGGTCCAACAGTTTCTGAGATATTGGCAAATATATTAATACAATTTGGTGAGCTTTAGTTGTAAAGATATACTACTTAAATTTTAACGCAATAATTCTCCAATACCATAGAGTAATTAAATATAAGTTTCTCAAAAAGTGTGTTGTTTTTCCTTAAACCTCTTAGGAGAAATGTTTGTACAACAATGTTCTAACTCAATTTTAGATTCAATAGTGAATATTTACATTTTTTATTGGTCAAAATTTATAAATGAGAAATTTAATAGCAATGCGATGGCAGAAGGTTTGCAACACCTAATAAAATGTCGAAAATTTTTACCGGAAGTTGAAATTTTAATACGAAGTGTTGACCCTTGTAGACCCAACATTTATCTTTTCTATCGGTCCAAACATACAAATAAGGACATCAATTCTTTAAAAATAAAATTATAAAATTTAAATCAGGGCTAAAAAAAAAAAGTTTTACATAAGTATAATGCAATTTATGCGGAGTTCCGTACCATTTAATTTTTAATTGGCTAACAAAAGAAAATGTTAAGATATTTGAGAACTAGGAGTGAGCTATTATCTTTACCTTGAGATATGAAATTACGTGGTTTTATTTCTCATATTTTTAATTGACATTTATAGGTGAAGGACGAGAGGGAATTTAATTTCTTACAGAATAAAGATCTAGTCCCAGAAAATGACACAGACCACTGTATTTTAAGTCGTATGGATTGACGGCAATTGATAATCGTTCTTTATCGCTTACGAAGGCAGTTGCCTAAACTAAGTCAACATTATTTTTTTCCCTCTGAGTTAACGGTCCCGGGGTATACTCCACTCATAACTGTGAAGTGTACTCTTGGTGAAATTGTGTCTTTTCCGTTCACAATGACGATATTATGACCGGGGAAATGAGTAGTAAGTCTGTTTTAATAAAGTTAGTTTATGAGCCGTGTGCTAATTCTGTGAATGATATGTACATTTTTTTTCAGACATCTAACGTTAACTATCACTATAACTATATATAATTATTAAATTATTTTTATTTGCTTTAAGATGGAACGATTTATATTAATTTGTTATGGATGTTCCAGAAGTGACAACGAATCTCATAAGATAATCACACATGATTAGATAAAGAAAGAGAAAAATTGTTTTTCAATATATAACTTAAAAAGTATCTTACAAACAAACTCCAATTAAATTCTTCACTTCAAACGAAATGTGTAACATTTCTTCTAATATTATTATTCTATTATCTATATTTGAACTTAAAGCAAACTTTTATATCGCAATAACTCTAGAAATCATATCAACTCTTGAAACTAATTAGAGGAACAAAAATTAAATTAAACTTAATTAACTTTATTTCATAATGCTCACAATGGTAGTTATTCCCCTTCACAAACAAAAACTAATTTTAAAGTTGGCAGGGAGTTTTTGCTCATTATTAAAAATACCCTCTCTTGAAATTTGTATCTTCAGTAGATTCAATAGCTTAGGGTAATACTTTTACAATGTTTGTTTAGGACAAAAGCTCATAGTCTTATATCATACCAGGGAAAATGTTTGAACACTAGACAGTGGTTTAGTGCGGATTGTTTTGGGGATTTTATACTTCATAATAGGCTTACAAATTTACATTAAAGTGTCTTTTATTTTTAATTACCAAAAACCCATTGACATTCTGTTCATACATTTGTCAGGAATCCCAGTTAAGCTTTGTCGGAAATTAAATTATACAAGCTCCTACTTAAATAATTTCTAAGAACTCTTGGGAAGTCTCTCGCCATTTACAATCAAGGAAAAAACTTTTAATTTATTTCGGTTATTCATAATTTTAAATTGGTATGATTTACTTAATCATAATCCATTTTATTTAGTTTAAATAATAAATTTTGTTGACATATTTACAAGAGTAAGCACACATATAATATTTGAATTTTTTTAGTTTTTGATGATTATATCTTATACGTCATATTGGAAATGGATAATAAATATGCTCAGGTTTATTGTCCAGATTAATAATAAATACTTGTTACATTGAATTTTCACAAGTTAATAGCACTATTCTGATAGTTGTGCTATAATTTGTTTTAAAATGGCTTGTATAAGAATAATTAAAATTTATGGAAACATAAAACCTTATCTCATATGACTAAATTTACAAACCGTTTCTTGTATAGTAATATTAATTAATAATTTACTTTATAACGTTGTTGATAAACATTCCAAGGACCTATTAGAAGCTAGCACTTAAAATAATATATAGACCACCAATGAAAAAAAAATGTCAACACCGGTTGGAAAAGTTGATGTAAGGTGACAGTGTAGACAATATACAAAAACAATTGATCCATTAAATAAAGGTTGATGGTTCGAATTATATGTTTTTATTAAAGGCATAGAACATATTGAATCTATAAGCCAAACCAAAGCTAAAAATGGTTTAATATTTAAAAGTGCAAAATATATGGGTCTCGGAACAAATAGTTCTTAGTTTATGGAGTGTAATATGTGGAATCTCCGAATTATTAATAAATAATGGCACCAATCTCCCAACCTAAGCAAACTCTACGGATAGCCTTGATAAAGAAACGTTTTTATAATTATTATAAAGTCTATTGACGATCAGATAAATACATGGAACCACACGTGTAGGTAAGTGGGATTTGATGTCTCGTTATTATTTGATAACATGCATCCTTTGTAACTTCAATCATATCCATAGGTCATAATAGTTATTAACTATTAACATATATAATTCTTGTAACTCCACGAGGAACTTGAACACTACCATATTTAGACTTTTGAGTTATAGCAACTTTTAAATTTATTACATCTTTATAAATAAATGTGACATTTACATCTTTATAAATAAATGTGACATTGTTATATCTGTTTATTGTCAATAAATGATATTACATGTAATACGTTCTATTATTTATATTATAATCCCTAACATCCTAGAAGTACACATATAATTTTTTCTGTAAAAAAATATATCCCACAACCGTTAACATTATTAATCCCTACTCTAAGTATTCTACTGTCCCATACACTATCTCTAGACATTTCAACACTTGACACCATTAAAAAGGAGTTTTAGTAGTTTAGTAAGCACAGGCCCAGGTTCTAAACATATATAAAGTTAGAACATTTAATTCACACTTTTATAAAACTGACCAGCTGTTTGTAGAGTTATAGTTGTATAGTAACAAATTATTTAAATTTGAGTACAATAAATGAAATTTTGTAAACGTTGTACCAAACTATTGACTACATTTTGGCAGTCACTAAAATTAGTACTTGCTTGAAAACCTAGCTTCTGCGCCCACGTGACGCCATCTGTTTCCTCGCACTCGTTTAACCGCCATTATTTAACAAATGTTGAGAGCTGAAGCCACTAGCAAGGTTGTAGAGGTAGCAGCAGGGTTTATACGCATGTGCGCACCAGTAAAAACAGTACCAGCTTTGTGTTTTCTTTATAAAAATATATTTATCCTACATATAGCTATCTGGCAGATAAATTCAGTTTATAATACGCATAAAATATTAAAGTGGCTGATAATCTCTATCTGGTCGCTAACTTTAACCTCCCGATTATATATATTTATATGTTAGTGATAAGACCGGCCATAGAAGACCCCATAGATAAATAACTCAAAACTTACCATTGTTCCGATTAAACACAGGTAAAGATTATATACATATTCGTTTATTCTTTCGTTATCGTGATTGAACTGAAACGATAACTAAATGTTGATAACCGCTTTGATTTTCTCCGTGCTACAGTAATCCTAATTGATTCCTTAAGGATTACAATTATTTAACCACATTTCTAATTCATACTTTGACATTTTTTGTTATTTTTGTCTCTACAGCATATAGCACTTTCACAAATTGTTTCTCGCTTAATTTATAATACAACTCTTGCAAATAGGTAGGCCTATTATTTAAAGTACAATTTTTATCGGTACAAATATGTTACTTAAAAGGTTAGAGTATTGGCGTACTAAGGCCAAAGGTCTTGTATCTGATTCCCCTGTCCGGGTATCATTTTTAAACTTAAAAATATTATATTTTTATACTTAACACTAATTCAGGTTTTTCTCGTCAGATAAATAAATACACGCAAGGAACAGTAACTAAAGGTTGGTCAAATTTTACTATCGTCATAAATAAAGAATATTAACAAAATTTATTTAACTAAACATTGTGTTCCTTTACTGATAATTTAATTTAAAGGATATTTTTCTGAGGTCATCATCCTACTATTTAAAAAATCAAAATTAAATTACATTTATTCAACACTTATATAAGATAGATTACATTTATTCAACACTTATATAAGATTTAATGTTCTTAATTATACAGTTTTTATCTTAAAGCACAGTAAGAGAAAGGACCATTGATGTATTTATATTGTTACATTTAACACCATTTTTTAGCACTGCGTCAGGTTATACGCCTATATACTAATTATGCTAATACGTTAGGGATAGAGAAGGTTAAATTCATCGTAAATGTACCCAAAATTGCTTGTAAAACTAACCCTCAGTACAACTGACAGGGACTCGAACCCAGATCTCCCGGTCATCGGCAATCTAAGAGAGCGACGCCTTAGATCATTTGGCAATCAATGCAGGTTTATCACAATTTATCAAATTTTATATATATAGGTTTAATGGTCAGGCAGGTGAGACATTTACTTATGAGGGGGATTTAAATCCTCTATTTAAACTAATAATAGTACAACAGGATGCAGCTAAGCCCCAGCCTTTCAATTCAGTGTGTGTCCTTATCCGTGGGATGAAAAACTTGTAAACGGTCAAACTTTCATATTTTTATTCGCCTCAACAAATAAAAAAAGACTAAGTATAATTTATGGCTTTGGCAAAAGCTCAAAGAATGAAAACATAAAATATTTGTCGGTTAACATGCATTATTTATAACTCAAATTAAGTTTAGTGGGAACTATAAAAAACAATAAAAAGACATTTTGAAAGTTGTTGGCTACCTTCCTCATCCTTTTCACTTAGATTAAGTTATTAATGATATTCGTAATGAATGATTGAGTCAAATAATTATAGGAGATATGTAGGTACGACTATATAAATAGAAACTGTTGTAAGTTGTTTAAGCCATTAAACTTTTCAAATAGTTAATAATTATTAATTTTGGTGTATTTAACTGATTGATTACATCATCAGCCAAAGAACAAACAACTTAATAACTATAGAACCAGCACATCACCCAATCCGCCAACTGTTAATTCATAATTTTGAAAGGGGAGGCTCTAATTTCACTGATAATATGTTTTCTCATCGATACCTTAAATCGAACCCAAGACTGTTAGACCAATAAGTACACACGCTACTGACTTAATTAAGGTTTAAAACGTCTTCACAAATCTTTTAGCAAGTATATTTGTTACCTGAATTTATGTTCAAATGGTCAACGGCAGAGTTTGGAAAACTACGGCCCACGGGCCAAATACGGCCCGCCGATGTGTTCAATCCGGCCAACTGGATACATAATTTAAAATGTGTTGTATTGTGAAGCAGTATTTTTTAAACACAATAAAATTGAATTTTTACAAACCCATGCCGAAATCAACATTTCCAAACTTGTTTAATCAGGTCCAGAAAATATCTGGTAATATTTGAATCCTCATAGTTATGTGAACAATATTGTTTTCAACCATGAAACTGAGGAAAAGTGATCTTAGAAACCAACTTAATGAAGAGCATCGGCCTCCTCTCTTAAGAATCACCTCCTCACAGTTCAACCCAGATCACAACTGATTCCATGGTGTAATGCTTCTGGCTATGAACCTAAGGGTCCCGGGTTCGATTCCCGGTTGGTACCTCAGATATTTTTCCCGAAAGGGGAATAACCCCAACGGTCACCAGGGTTTGATTAGTTAGGCTTAAGTTAGGTTTAAATGTTTCCACTGGTTTTACACCCTCATACTAATTATCACCATCATCTCAAATCAACGGGACATGGAAAGAGACTCCACGGAAAAGATAGATGTACAATTATTATTATTAGCACCGCGTCTTACTACCCGTTCGGGTTATACGCAAGATGTACAATTAGTACATTCGGGCATCTCCTCGGAAACAATACCTTAGAACTGGCCAATCTTTACACAAACTAGGCTACGATTGTTGTAGCCTAAACTATATATATATATATATACTATACGTATATATATATACTATATGTATACTTCCTCTAAATCCAAGATACCTCATACCTAGCTCATTAGAGTAGTTATTGTATATGCGCTAAGCCTGAACAGGTAAAAAGACGCACTGCTAAAAATATATCTTTAATTTGTTCATACCCACGTCCTCCTACCTATTCAGGCTATACACATAAATTACAATTACTTTAATAGTGTAAAGATAAGGAAGGAGCTATTTTAGAAGTAATATACTCACATTTGCGTGAAAGGAGAGTGGGAAGCCATTTTAGGAATAAACTAGATCGGACCAGGATTTGAAACCTTATCTCCCCCTCATCAGCAAGCTGGTCTAGCAAGAGAATGACACCTTGGACAAGGGATGCGCAAACTTACCTACAGAAAGGCTAAATAATTTTTTTTTAAATGGGCCAAAGAGAGTTATTCATTAATTTTTATTTAAAATGAATTTAAAACATAATTATAATTACGCATAATATGCTGACATTAATCACATTAAATACATTGATAATGCAAAATGATAATTATTTTTCAGTTCGTTTAGAAGATTTATATGATTGGATGTGAGATTAATGAGATGTAAATGATCTTACAGAGATTTCTTTATAATCTTGGTTTTATATATATATATATATGTGTATGTAGGGGTGACCTGGTGGTCTAGGTGTAAGGTGTCAGACTTCTGTGTTGGCGGCCGGGGTTCAATCCTCGGTCCCGGCACAGATTTATCTGATTTCCAAACCCTTCCTACACCTCTGACAAGACATCTTGTGAATGTGTTGAATGCCAGATCGCCACTGTGGTTCGGATTCCACGTTAAACTGTAGGTCCTTCATTTCATCTCACATTCACCCTACCATTACACATTAGCGTAAGTGCGTATAACCCGAACGGGTAGTAAGACGCGGTGCTAATAATAATAATAATAATAATAATATAT